>CM076584.1:289670243-289780228 GCA_034641835.2 Pinus albicaulis | reverse complement strand
CCACTGTCATCATGTGTGCTGGAAAGTACACTCGATAATTGTGACGTGTATTAGTGTAACCCACAAATATCCCCAATTTGTTGTTGGATCTATATTCTTCTTGGCATATTTGGTTACATAGAAATAAATAGATGAACCCAAAATTTTAAAATACAACACATCTGGTCTCTTACCTGAAAAAGCCTCCTCTGATGTACTCATCCCAAGTATCCGATGAAGACTTTTAGAGCCAAGAGCTCCTCAAATATATGCAACTCAAGCTCCCTCTCAAGGGATAATCAAATGGATTTATCTTCATCTAATTTCACATCTCTTCTGACCACTGTCATCATGTGTGCTGGAAAGTACATTCGATAATTGTGAGGTGTATTAGTGTACCCCACAAATATCCCCAATTATGTTGTTGGCTCTTTCTTCTTCTTGAAATATTTGGTTACATGGAAATAAATAGATGAACCCAAAATTTTAAAATACAACACATCTGGTCTCTTACCTGAAAAATCCTCCTTTGATGTACTCATCCCAAGTATTCGATGAAGACTTATGTTCTGCACAAATATTGTTGTATTGCATGCTTCCACCCACAAATGAAGCAATAAGCCCTGATCATGCAACATAACTTGTGTTGCTCCCACAATAGCTCTGTTATTTCTTTCTGCAACCCCATTCTGTTGTGGGTTATGAGGTGTTATCAATTCTCTTCTAATTTATTTTGAGGCATAAAAGTTCTTCCATTCATTAGAGATGTATTCTCCACGATTGTCGCTCCTCACAGCCTTAACCTTATTCCCTGTATCTTTCTCGAGAAGTTCCTTGAACTCACAAACTTGGAGAATGTATGATCTTTCTTATGCATGAATAAAATCCAACAATTTCTTGAAAAATAATCAACAAAATTCACATAATACCTGTTATCACCATAATTTTTTTTTTTTTCTAAACTTGGACAGTTAGGTCATGAATCAGCAGGGTTTACAACAAGGCTAGAAACATCATAAAGGTCGAAGACATGGATTAGCAGCTGTCAAAGAAAGTATTTAAATTTTATATAAGGTTGTTTGAAACATGTTTAGGAGTTTCACTCCTATTTGTATTAGAACTTCTAAAAGACAGTTAGCTATTAGTTTGTAATTAAGATTTTGTTTTATTGGTAGATAGGTGCAATTTTAGAAATTAGAATTCTCCTAATGATGGATCATGGAATCCAAGAATGTAAAGACTCTATATGAAGCATGAGGTAGAATTCCTCAAGGTTGGAATTTTCATTAGCAAAGAAGTTGTGTTATAGTATGTTACTGTGATATTTCAACTTAATACAGAGATTTGTTTGACTACTCAAGATTCACAAGGAGTTTAAGTGTATCATCTTTCTATGGCATTTTTCAATTACCTACTTGCAGTAGTATTTGTATGTGTTACTTAGAATTCATTTGACAATGCTCTAACTTCCTTCACATGCAAATAGACTATGTTTATCATTGTGTTACTTTTTTTCTCATAAAACTAGACTCCAAGTGCCTTGACTTCCATGTTTGACAGATTATGATGTTTTATTGAAGACTATCTTGAATCCATGACCCAATGAGTGTTTGCTAATCTGTGATTCAACCAGTTATACTTTTTTATCCTTTTAATTCCTAGAGTTAGCCATCTAATAATTAATCAAAAATCTTAAACCTATTGAGAGATCCCTCTCAGGTTGAGGAGGCTAAGCCTCATCCAAAAGATTGGTTTGAAAGAGTTACTCAGAGTCTACTTGATGAGCAGCCTATCAGGGTCAGATTTTATGATAACATTTTGGTGCGTCTGCCGGGAGCCTAGAGATTATTCATTCCTGAAATCAAGAAGCTGAACTTCTGAAGGTAGCAAGAGCTTAGAAAGTTTTTCGAGGCTACATCTACCTTGGTGACTCCATACATTTTCAAAAGTTTAAAGGTGGCTTCGAGAAGGAGATACACACGGAGCAATCCTGATCCCAATCCATCTACCATTGTGGACAATCCAAACACTATTTCAAGAGACAGTCAAAGAATTTCAGAAATATCAGGTACCCCATTTCCTTCGAAATATTTCTCCTCTGAAATATTAAGAAGTCCTTAAGACAAAAGAGTTGATGATAAAATTCATGAAGTGTTGTTTAGATCAGAAAGTGAAAAGGAACTCATTGATATTATCTTAGACTTGAAAAAGAGAGGAATTGACACTTCAGCCCTACTAACACAAGAAGACAAAGAAGAATTTTGGGAAGCTGTTACCTCTGAGTTGTTGTTAGAAAAAGAGTCTCTAGATAAATTGAAAGAACTTGACCTTTTCGAAGTCTTGCTGAAATCAAAAGCTGGTTTACCCCTTCCAAATTGGAGCTCGATTTTTAGTGGCTTACAAAAACCAAGTAGTCCTCCTCATATCAGTTCTTCATCTTTTGTTTTTTCCATTCCTAAAACTACAGTTCATCCTTTAAGCATGGCTGATCCTGCTAGGTATGCACCACTTTTACTCCCTGTTGTTTTGCATGACCTTCCTAATAAATATGCTGCTAGGATCCCTACTTGGGGTAGTGATGAAGAAATCACAGCAGAAGAACATGTAGATAGATTTAATGATTTTACAGACAGAGAAGAAGTTGATGATGAAGATGTGAAGTTAAGACTATTTGCACAAAGTTTTACCAGTGAAGTTAGAAAATAGTTTAAAGCTCTCACACCGGGAAGTATTCGAACTTGGGATGAGTTTGAATACAAATTTTTGAGAAAATGGGGAAACATAACCAATCCAGTTCAAGCACTTACTGAATATAACAGTCTTAGAAGGGCAGTTGATGAATCTATCCAAAAATTTTCAAAAATATTTAATAAATTTTTTGACTCAATTCCAACTCATTTGAAACCTCTAGAAGCCTTAGCACAAATGAGATATGTTGAAGCATTTGATTATGAATTTTCTATCTTGTTGAGAGAAAGAGAATCACCTACACTTGCTGAAATGAAAAGTGATGTAGTAAAGGTAGAGGTAAACATGATAGCTGCTAAAAAGTCAAAAATGGGAAAAACTAAATTGAAAGAAGAAGGGAAAACTTCCACTTCAACTTCTGAAGATAAATTTGACTCAATGATGAAAAATATGGAGAAGTTGATGGATAGGTTAGCTCTTGGAAACAATTCTGCTCCTCCTATGCAACATGAACCTCAATTTAGAAATCCCCAATTCAGGAGACCTAAAAACCAACAAAGGCCAAGAGAAAATAGAAATCAACAGCCTGATCTTCCAGTGAGACCTCCTTTTCAGCAGAATTTGGTAGATGAAGAAGATGAGCCTGAAATTCGTGAAGAATATATCCATTATATTGATGAGGAGATGTCAGGAATTTTCTTGACTAAAGAAGAACATGATGAGTCAGATTTGGCTAATCAAGGAGAAGAACCATCAGATTATTTTAAAGGGTATCAGCATGCCATTTTTGAGATGCAAAAAAAATATAATCTCAGAAACAGAAATGTGCCTATCATTGCAAACAAAGCACAGCCTAAGAAAGATGCTCCAAAGGTTACTGAAGCCAAAAATGATACCCCAAATATTGCTGAAGGTAAGAAAGACACTCCACTTGGTAAAAAGACACTCAACTTCCTCCTCCTAACAAAGAAGCCGAAAAATATGTTTCTGTTTTCAACCTTGAGAATGAAATTTCAAAGATTAAAATATCAGTCCCATTTAGCGAGATTCTCAAGGTAAATGAATATAGAAGAAATATTGTTAAGTTGTTAAACTCACAACTAGGAGCTGCTCATATTTTGAATGTCCAAGAAGATAATCCTACTATATATTTGGATCCAAGGCTAGAAGATGAACAAAATGAAGAGTTTCCTCCTTTTTATGTAAGCATTAGTATTCATGATATGAATTTACATAATGCTATGTTGGATTTAGGGGCTTCTGATAACCTTATGCCCAAAGTAATCATGGAAAGGGTGGGGTTACAAATAACAAGATCATATAAGGATTTATTTTCTTTTGATTAAAAAAGAGTTCAATGTATTGGTTTAATCAAGGATGTTGTTGTTGGTCTAACACAAATTCCAACAAATAAAATTTTTATGGACATTTTTGAGGTTGATGTTCCGCTAAATTTCGATATGTTATTTTCAAGATCATGGGCAGCGAAAATCAAAGGCACAATGCAGATGGGCCTTACCTATGCCACTATTCATGTTTTTGGTGAGCAAAGGAGATTGTATCGGGAGACTAGAATGGCTTACATGGTAAGTAGCAAAGATAAAACTCAAAAATTTCCTATTTATGTCTTTGACATTGAACTTGGATCTGCCATTATTTTAAATGAGTCAGCTGATAGTGTTGAGGAAGAAATGAGAGCAGAAAGTCAACATTCAGAAAATCAGCAAACAGAAAATCAACAAGTAAATGAAAAAGAGATGGAGGGATGGTGGTCATTATAATTTGATGGATTAGCAGGAAAAGAAGGGGCAGGAGAAGGGATTTGGATTACAAGTCCAAATGATGATAGTAAGTTTTACTCCTACAAACTGAACTTTGATTGTACAAACGACATAGCTGAATATGAATATTTGATTTTGGGTCTAGATGTTTTGAAAAGAATGAAGGCTCAAAATATTTATGTTTTTGGAGATTCTGAATTGGTTATTAGACAAGTTGAAGGTGTTTATCAAACAAAGGATGTAAGAATGAGAGCATACAGAAATCTAGTTTTAGACATGTTAGAGAATTTTCAAGCCTATTCTTTCATAGTCAAAACTAGAGATCAAAATTCCATTGCTGATTCTCTTGTTTCCTTTGCAAGTCTTTTCATCATTCCTATACATTCTACTGAAAAATATGAGATTGAAGTTCGCCATAGACCAACTATACTTGACAATAACACCAATTGGCAAGTTTTTGAATATGATCAACATGTAAAGAATTTTATTGAGATGAAAGAAGAATTTGAAAGTACACAAGTAGATCAACAAAACATGCTTGTTGAATCAAAGGGAAATTCTGAAGTTTTGCAATTAAAGAATAATTCAATACCAAAATGTCTTATTCCCCTTGAGAAGCTTTTTTTTCAAAATGATGTTTCCAAATCACCAAAGATACAAGTTGATGAAGAGGAGGTAGAGAGCTGTAATATTGGTACATTAGCTTTGCCTAAAATGATCAAAATTTCAAAGTTTCTTTCAGCTGATATGAAATTCAAATACATTGAGATGATGAAGAGGTTTATTAATGTTTTTGCTTGGAGTTATGCTGATTTAAAGGAGTATGATCCTTCCATTATTCAACATACTATTCCTATCAAAGAAAATGAAAGAACTTTCAAGTAGAAATTAAGGAGAATTAATCCCCTTCTAATGCCATTGATTGAAAACGAGATTAAGAAACTTTTTGATGCTAAAATCATTGTCCCAATCAGATTCTCCAATTGCCTTGCAAATTTGGTACTGGTTAGAAAGAAGAGTGGAGAAATCAGAATTTGTATTAACTTCAGAAATTTGACAAGGCTTCACTAAAGAACAACTATCCTCTTCCCAAGATCGATTCAATTCTGCAAAATATTGTTGGTTCTCAGAGAATATCTATTCTTGATGGTTTTTCAGGTTATAATCAGATTCTTGTACATCCAGATGATTAGAAAAAAACAGCTTTCACAACACCATGGGGCACATTCATGTACGCCAAGATGCCTTTTGGTCTCATGAATGCGGGAGCTACTTTTCAAAGAGAAATGGACATATCTTTTTCTAAAGAAAAGGACAAGATAGTGGTTGTTTATCTTGATGATATAAAAATCTTTTCAAAGAAAGAAGAAGATCATTTGAAACACCTAGAAAATATTCTGCTCAAATGTAGAAGGTTTGGTATCTCTCTTAATCCTACCAAAAACATCTTTGCTTTTAATACAGGCAAGTTACTTGGTCATATTATTTCTGAAGATGGAATTAGCATTGATCCTAATAGAGTTAATGCAATTCAAAAAGTAGATCTGCCAAGAATTAGGAAAGCGATTCAATCATTTCTTGGGAAAGTGAATTTTGTTAGGCGTTTCATTCCTAACTTTGTTGAGATTATCAAAGATATAACAAGGATGTTAAAGAAAGGAGTTGAGATTAAATGGACAACAGAGGCAAAGCAATATTTTGAAGAAATCAAGAAGGCACTCACACAAGCACCGGTACTCATCAGTCTAGAATTTTCCAAATAATTTCTGGTTTTTACATTCGCTTCAGAAAATACAATTGCCGAAGTTTTGCTACAAAAAGGAAAGCAAGGTACTGAAAAACATATCTTTTTCTTTAGTAGAACATTAGAAAATGCTGAGTTGAAGTATAATATTCTAGAAAAGTAGGCCTATGCTTTGGTGAAGGCTATCAAAGATTTTAGAATTTACATTCTGCATTCTCACATTGTGGCATTTGTTCCAAGTACTATAGTAAAATACATCTTAAATCAGGCAGATCCCGATGGAAAGAGGGAAAAATGGATCGAAAAATTGCTAGAATATGATATAGACATAAAACCAACCAAATTAGTGAACGGACAAGGCTTGGTGAAGTTAATGACTCAATCAAACTTGGACTGTCTTGATATAAATCTGAATGCAGAAATATTAGAAATTTCTGATGATGAGGAATAATTGGTCCAAATTGATGAGAAACACATTAATTTAGAGTGGTATAAGGATGTGGTTTTTGTTCTACAACATTACGAAGCTCCCGCTGATCTAACAAAGTCTAAAGCAAGGTTTGTTAAGCTGAAATCTTTGAGATATTTTGTATTTGATAGAAATCTGTTTTGGAAACATACAGGTGGAATTTTGTTGAATTGTTTACTTGAAGAAGAGGCTGATAAAGTCATTGAAGAATTCCATAAAGGTGATTTCCGAGGACACCATTATTGGAAGGCTACAACAAATAAGATTCTAAGAGTGGGATATTTTTGGCCAACCATGTTTAAATACATTTACAAAAGAATTGCTACATGTCATGAATGCCAAATTTTTGAAGGAAGAAGAAAGCTTGTACCTCTACCTTTGGTTCCTATTTATGTGGAAGCACCTTTTCAGCAGTGGGGGTTAGAATTTATTGGAGAGATACATCCATCATTATCAGGACAACATCGCAAGATTCTCACAGCAACAAACTACTTCACCAAATGGACAGAGGCGATCCCAACAAGGCAAGATAATGACTCTGTAATTATTTCTTTTCTAGAGAGTAATATATTGTCTAGCTTTGGATGCCCCATGAAGATTATAATAGATAATGCTCAAGCAGTTAAGTCTAAGAAAATGATCAATTTTTGTCATCAATACCATATCACTCTTGGACACTCTACAACATACTATCCACAAGGAAATGGTCTTGCTGAATCATCAAATAAGAGCATTGTAAGAATCATAAAAAAGGTATTGCAGGAGAACAAGAAAGATTGGCATTTAAAGCTGAAGTATACCTTGTGGGCTGATAGGATATGTACAAAGAGATCATTTGGGACTTCGCCATATGAATTATTTTATGGTGCTGAAGCTGTTTTTCCGACATCACTTGGGGTACCGGTCATGAAATTAATTCAAGGACTTGAAGAGGAACAAAATTCCATTTAGAAGAGGATCAACCAGCTGATATCTTTGCAGGAAAAGAGAAATGAATTCTATGATAGCCATCAACATGCTCAAAACAAAATTAAAAATACATTTGATAAGAAGATTAAAGAAGACAATTTCCAAATACAAGACAAAGTGCTAAAATGGGAGGCCAAAATTGAGGAAAAGGGCAAGCATGGTAAGTTTGAGAATTTATGGAAGGGTCATTTTCAGATTGTTGGTTTTCATGGGAAAAACACTTATATATTGCAGGAAATTGATGGAGGATCATATGATGGAGGGCCTGTTAATGGTAGGTTCCTAAAGCATTATATTTGCTGAAGTTTTATCAATCACTCATGACATTGTACATATTCCATATTTGTCAGTTTTATTACTAATAATGACAATCTGAAACAGAGAGCTTAAGCCCGAGGTGAAGGCCCAAACATTTTGAAGAAGATGCTTGTCAAATAAAATAAAAGTTTTTTCTGTTTTATCAAAAATGGATAGCACTGGAGCTGCGAGTTCTTAGTGTACCACGGGGGCACACTATCCCAAGTGGAGCCACTATTATCACCATAATTTTTTTTTCTAAACTTGGACAGTTAGGTCATGAATCAGTAGCGTTTACAACAAGTCTAGAAGCATCATAAAGGTCAAAGACATGGATTACCAACTGTCAAAGAAAGTATTTAAATTTTAGATAAGGTTGTTTGAAACATGTTTAGGAGTTTCACTCCTATTTGTATTAGAACTCCTAAAAGACAGTTAGCTATAATTTTGTAATTTAGAGTTTGTTTTATGAGTAGATAGGTGTCAATTTTAGAAATTTGAATTCTCCTAATGATGGATCATGAAATCCAAGAATGTAAAGACTCTATATGGAGCATGAGGTCGAATTCCTCAAGGTTGGCATTTTCATTAGCAAAGCAGTTGTGTTATTGCATGTTACTATGATCTCTCAACTTAATACAAAGATTTTTTTGACTACTCAAGATTCAAAAGGAGTTTAAGTGTATCATATTTCTATGGCCTTTTTCAATTACCTACTTGCAGTAGTATTTGTATGTGTTACTTACAATTCATTTGACAATGCCCTAACCTCCTTCACATGAAAATAGACTGTGTTTATCATTGTGTTGCTGTTTTTCTCATAAACCTAGACTCTGAGTGCCTTGACTTCCATGTTTGATAGATTATGATGTTTTTTTGAAGACTATCTTGACTCCATGGCCCAACGAGTGTTTGCTAATCTGTGATTCAACTAGTTATACATTTTTATCCTTTTTATTCCTAGAGTTAGCCATATAATCATTAACAAAAAATATTAAACCTATTGCTAATCTGTGATTGGTTTGAAAGAGTTACTCAGAGTCTACTTGATAAGCAACCTATCAAGGTCAGATTTTGTGATAACAATACCCATGTTTTGTTGTGGAATATTTTGAGAATGGTCCATAGACGTATGAGTGAACTCTCTCAAGGATGGCCTTGGCTCAAATTTCCTTCTCGTGAAAGGTGGATTTGGTATACTTCCATAATATACACCCTTTGCATGTATCTCTCTACGCAAGTGCACCCTTTGGAAGTCTTGTATAAATCTCTTGCATGATCTTCGAAGTGCCATGGTGTAGATGGCCCAATATCTTGTGCCATAACTCACCAATGTATCACCTCTCCACCTTCTCTAATTTCATGCTCAAGGCATCACAATATTGTACATCCAATTTGTATAGGTTCTTTAATCAAACCTTTATCATTTTCACCCATCCCATGGATTTGTGATGAAGGAACACCTTTACTTCACTGAATATTACATCATATCCATGGTCTTCCAACATAGCAACAAAAACCAAATTCTTTTTTACACTAGGAACACAAATTAAATCTTGCTGGAACGGGGCTCCCTAAGCTGCAAATTTTGTATATTTTTTTGTATTAATTAGTCTAAAGTAGTGGTTTTGGGGTGGTTCAAAGCCTTGAATGTATTGTAATGGGTCAAAGGGTAGACCTAGAGTCCAAAAATCATGGTTTGCGGACCACAGGATAGTGTAGGCTACATTGATATAAATAGATGAATAGTTTGAGTCTAAAGGTAGGCACGAATTAAGATTGATGCTACGTACGAACTGTTAGATCTGTTTGGGTTGTTTTGGGTAAGGACTCATACTGGCTTTGTGCACAGAGATCCTCAGTCTTGCTGTGTGCGGACCCTGCTAGGCTGTGTGTGCGGGCTAGTTTTGGTTGTAGCTGGGTTTTGGATACTAATGTATGCGGAATATAGTTGAAGTATATTTGTGTTATCTGGATCTATTGTGTTAATTTTTGATGCGAACCTATGGTATCTGTTTAAGCTGAGAGTACATTTGTGTTATCTGGATCTATTGTGTTAATTTTTGATGCGAACCTATGGTATCTGTTTAAGCTGAGAGTACATTTGTGTTATATGCTTGTGCTGCAAATGTATCTGTAGCTGCGTTTATGATATTATGTGCCAGTAATTGCTGATACACACGTGGATGCGAAGGTACTGACTAGATCTGTGAATGGTAATAGCTCTGTTATGGTCAAATAACTGATTATACTATTAAAATCTTGCAAATAGACTTACTCTGTGTGAATCCGATAAGTTGTGAATGCAAATTTTCCTTAATTTCCTACGCTCTCCCAGGGTGTGGAAACCTGGTTCCAACAACCTCCCATACTACTTTGGGTGAGACCTTGTCTTGCCAAAGTAGGTCATTGCCAAAAGGGCTAGTAGTATAGGGGTTTTTTGGAAAACCTTAACCTCTGAACTTGGGTCAGGACCCCTCAAGCCAACAAATGGTTCTGTTGCGGGGACCAAGAGATTTTTGAGAGAGAGATTAGGTAATGTCAAGGGAACATTGGAGACCTGAGAAACTAGAAATCAAAGACTGGTTCGAAAGAGAGATTCAGGAATTTTCTATAAAAGAGAATCTCAGCGCGAAGCTGACATCAGAGAAGTGGAAAAATAAGTACATTTTCACTGAATTATATGAAATTTTCTCTGTAACCTTTGCACACGAGCTGCAGGAGTGGCTAGCGAGGCACGTAGATTTCTAGACGTGTTGGAAGGACGAGTGGGTCACATAGTGGACTCCAGATTGATCCAGGAGTTGGAAAGGACTGAAAATACCATCACCCATATGGTAGATCACTGGGTGGATAGTGTGCTGGGAAGATTTGTGATAGAATTCGCAGTCGATCAGTTCATATCCTATTCTGAAGCAGAGCGTTGGTTCTTCAAAGGTTTTTGGGGTAAGTTTTTGAAAACATTTCGATTATTAATTAAGATATTATTTTTCAAAAAGAGAATTCTATGCAGCCACACTGAATGAATGAACTCTGATCAGAGCGAAAGTACAACTCGAAGTGGTAAGTATTACTAGACCAATCGATAAGGGGATACATCCATCTACAGTCCACTAAGAGAGTCAACTGTGCACGCAGGAGATAGTCCTCCAGCTACATCACCTTCAAGTCACCATAAAGGTAAGAACTCACCCACACCTCCGCCACCATCGGAAGAAGATATGGCCACTCACATGAAGCTACCCACTTTAAAAGGTGTAGGGGATGAAGATATGGACCGATTTTGGTTTGTAGAGGAATCCGTATGGACTGCACATAATGTAGCTACCGATGCGGTAAAGAGAGCGGAGTTATCACTCGCCTTTGAGGGAAGGGATTTGGATTGGTATATGGGCTATGTAGGACAACACGCAAATCCATCTATTCAAGAGATTAAGACAACATTAGAACAAAAATTTTGGAAGCCGAAGTCCTACTCACAAATAGTGGTCGACTTGAAATAATTTAAACAAGGACCCACTGAATCAGTATGGGAAGCTGATCAGCGGTTAAAAAAGGTTATCAGAGATGGGGAATTTCAGTATGATGATAGGCAACACAAGGAATGGTTTATTGCTATGTTGCTACCTCACCTGCGTGGACCTATGGGACAACAGTCGATTGCAATGCAAGAGAAGGCCTTAGAAATTGCTATGAAGCTAGAGGTTGTGCCAAGGGACGATGCTCAGTTTGGGGTACAACAGATCTAGGGAAAATTGGAGGAAATGCATATTGAAATCCAGAATTTATGAAAAGACCGAGGGAAAGAAGCTAGCCCAGACATATGGTGCATACGATGCAGGGTATCTAACCACACCAAGGATTAGTGCCCACTGCTGGCAGACTACATGCATGCTGGGGGACCCGGCCCATTGCGCCCTAGGGAGGCTACGGGACCAAGTAGTCCGATGTTATGGTGCGCTGATTTTCGTGTTGCTGGGCTACATGAAACTAACCACTGCCCCAGTCTTGGTGCTTATGTCCCAGAGTTGAAGCAACAATGGTGTCGATTTTTCTCCTCTGTGGGACATGATGAGCATAAATGTCGGACCTATGACTTGATGATAGATCGAGGAAACCTATAGAGGGTACAGGTTGACCCTTCTTCACCACCATCTCCCTCGAGCAGAGAAGGATCCCCAGCAAGGGGAAAGGGAGGGGGAAGGGGTGGAGGCGGAGGTCGGGGAAGAGGACAATTGATTTGTTACATATGTGGAGAAATAGGGCACTTTGCAAGGGACTGTCCAAACCCTGCGAGACAATATTGCCGATACTGTTGAAAACTGGACCACGTGATTGAAGAATATCCAATTATGATAGAGAAAATGTAGGAAAAACAACAAAAACCTACGCAGAATGTCCAAAGGGTTAAAGGAGGACCGCGTGATGAAGGACCAAGTATTAATGTTATAACGCGCAGCAGTATGGCTACTAGAGGAGTTGCGGAGAAAGCTGAAGCTGATCCTTTGATCCGGAAAGCAGCTATCAAACAGGAAACCTTGGACCTATAGAAGGAAAAGGAAACCTTCGTCGCAGCTTGTAACGACTTTACTAAGGATGAGGTGCCTATTTCCAAATCTCAAGAAAACTTGAGAACAGACGATGAAATTAAACCATTTTTACAAGCCTGCATGAAGCTACTATGAAACTAGAAGGCAGTAGAAAATATGAAAGAACTAATAGATAGCTACACGGAGAGAAGTAACCCTCCCCCAGAAGTCAAGGATGTGCAGAAAATTTAGAAGCATAAAAAACGCACTGGCTGGGAAATGCGGCTAACAACAAAAATTGGCAACTATGAAATGGATCAGGTTATTTTGGACCTAGGGTCAGATGCGAACGTGCTACCTAAGAAAACTTGGCAGCAGATGGGAGAGCCTAAGTTGGAATTGTCTACTATCCAGCCGTGTATGGCCAACCAATAAAAGATCATACCATTATGGAGATTATCAAAAATTATGGTAGATATTGCAAGAGTTAAGGTCCGCGCTGACTTAGAGGTAATTCATATTGTGGAAGATGCAGACTCCTATCCTGTGCTCTTAGGACTGGATTGGGCTATAGACATGGGAGGCATTATCAACCTAAAGAAAATAAGCATGGTGTTTGAGAATGAGGGTATAGGAGTGATAGTCCCACTAGACCCTGTGGAGGGAGAACAATATATAGAACCAGTGTGCGAAGAAGAGGATGTGGATCACATATATATTTAACTGCTCGGGAAAAGGATTGGATCAATCCTATGGCTAATGGTGTACTTTTCTGGGAAAAGGAAAACGAATATTTCTCTAACTCCGAAGGGGATATAAAAAATTGGCAGAACTGGCTCCATGATGTATCTGCGTTACGATGTCTTAGGATCACAAAGAACTTCCGGTGTATTTCCTTAGAGGTAAGAGAACTACCCTAATTTGATAGTTCTGGTAGCATTAAGGATTTTTTGTGAACATTTGAAGCTGAAGTCCCAAGGGAACGAAGGCTAGGGGCCCTTAATTTAGCCATGCACACAACCCCTGCAAGGTGGTGGGACACACATAAGGGGGCATTCCAGGATTGGTAAGAATGTTGCGACATGATGGTTTTACGGTTTGAACCTCCGGCTCACCTACGCGTAAAAGTTTTTTTGGGGCGAAGAGACCCGCTTGAGCACTTGTCCACATGGATAGAAGAATGGGGCGAAAGAACTATAGAGGAATAGGTCCATCTGTTCATTCATGCCTTGGGGCCAATCTCGACCGCATGGTATTTAGACGCAAATTATATCAGTGCACCCACCATTGGGAAACCCTAAAGGACGAGTTTGAAGGGACATTCGGGTTGATAGGAGGAACAAAGGCACTCGATGAAGATCTGTAGGATATTGATCCCTTAGTATTTTATAAATCATGCCCTTGCATAGCACATGGGGCACCAACATGGGAAAAATAGATGCAGGATATTGTCAATTGCCACAATTTATCAATGGGGGAGTGCGATGAAGATCCGCGAAATTTCTCTATTTTGGAGTCAGAGGGAGAGCGCACAATTGATGGATCCCCACTACAGACCATCAATGTCACTAAGCCTCTGAAGCTACAAGAATTCAACATTAGAATGGAGGTGCAGCCTAAGTTAGCTAAAATTGGGGACTACTGGGATGATGATAATGTGGGAAAAGTTGCAGAACTCCTCATGGAATACGAGGACTTATTCCCGACCAAATTTTCAGAGCTCAAAGGGATTACAGGGGACCTAGGAATTATGCGCATCACTTTAAAACTAGATGCGCACCCTGTGAAGAAACGCCCTTATCGGTTGAACCCCAAGTACAAAAAAAAAGTCAAGAAAGAAATCGAAAAAATGCTTTCCATATGTAATATTCCTAAAATTATCATGCAACGAATGGGAATATTAAATTTTGATTCTTACACTTAGTAGGTGAATAAATGGGTGAAAGAGATCCATACTTGTCTTGTGTTGGCATAAAATCCCTTTAGGTGTGAAAAGGGGATAACTTAGTGGCTGGATTTTGCACTTCCCATGTGTGAATAGGAAAAGAATCATGTTGATTCAGTCAGGTTGACCAATTCAACAATGCAACATGGAGGAGCAGTCTTGATAGAGCTACAACGTAGTTTTGGAGAGAAAGTATTCACATGGTGTTGGAAACCCTAAAAGATGGGACCCAAGGTGAGGAGGCTCAAAAAATTTATAAGGAGAAAGATAGCAGACATTTGAGGTTAGCTTATGGATTATTGATCTTGGTTTGCTTAGACTCTTGAGCATTCTTCAGCTGTTGAGTTGAGTATGCAGTGTTGTTCAGCACAAGGCATTCCTGCTTAGGGATTCCTTCTCCTTCATTGAGTGATCTATTGGAGGAGTTCTGTTCTTCATTTTCTCACATCTGGCTTGTGGCCAACCATCCTCCTTTAGCCAAACCGTTATTCCTGTAGCAAGGTGTTGGCCACCCATAATAATTTTTCAAAGCAAACAGGTGGCTAAATCTGTTCAAGCGTTCAAGTGAAAATTTCCTTTGAAAATTTATCATCCTTGAAGCCTTGTGATGTCCTTATCCTCCGAAATCATCTTCACTACTATTTCCATTGATGAGCCCTACCGTTTTGTGAAAGAAACTATTTTCAAAAGGCCTCCCCTTTCTCCTTTTCACTCCCACAAAATCCCCATTTTCACCTTTGTTTCCTTCAAAATATCCCTCAGGAAACATCCTTTATTTGACCTCTAAACCATCCCAAACCCCTTTTTAAGCCTTATATGTCCCTTTATTTGGTTTGAAAATCCTCCCTTTTACCTATCAGAACCCCTCATTTGGCTAAAAAATCCCTGTTTTTTGGCCTAAAACACCCTTTTTGCACTATAAAGTTTTTAGCCCCCAAGGGCTTATGGCTTTAAACCCCGCCTCAAATGACTATAGCCCTACAGTCGGGCGCTAAAGGCCTGAAAAACCTTCCCCAAACCCAATTTTCCTTTTATTTACTTCCTTCCCGACGTTTTGGTCTAAACAAAACTGGACCGTTGATCTCTATAGATCAATGACCATGGTGCCTTATCTTTCCGCCCGTTTTCATCTTCCCGTTCCAAAACCTCGGATCCATCTTTTAATTCGACTGCCCGCCCATCAAATCCGACAAGTGATTTAACCCGAATTTCAAAACTTCCCATTTCATAAATCCTCCGCTTACTAATGTTTTCACACGCGACAAACGAAGGTCGGGTCCCACTCCGTAACCCGTTTGCGTAACTTTCTCTGTCACAGGATTCGTACCGGGCCGGATTTGGAGCCCGATCCGATTTGCCATGTGATGATGCATTTCTTACAAAACGTTTCAAAAAGTTAATCCAATTTTTTCAAAATGGCTGTTTTAAAGGGATGTGTATGTGATTTATCAATCGTGTTTTTTTGACAAAACTTTATTATACCACCTTTAATGCAACGCGAAAAACCGTCGTCGGTTTTCTCGTCATACACCGTCCCTTCGCTAACATTGCTTTTCCATCTTTCAATCTTAGCCGTCGATCTCCGAGATCGGACGGTCCCTGTTTAATCTCACCCCCATTTCACTTTTCACCAAGCTTATTTCTGAAACTCTCTGGATCCCGTAGATATACATTTCTTTACCTTCATAGAGAGATCCCTCTCTAGATCCAGGAGGGCTAAATCCTGAGATCCCAAAGTGGTTTTATGTTGTCTTTTCATTTGGTATTGCCAAATCTGCCAAATCATAGGAACTCCAACATAATGGTGACTCCACTGGGGAAGAAGACCAATTAGCCTTGATTTGATATAGATTGTTGTGGTGGACAGTAAATATTCTTGAACATTTTAAACCCTCCACCTGGTGACTCCACAGTTCCTAAATGACCAAAAAAATCCACTAGTGATCAGTACGCCTGCTGATTATCTTTGTTTTCACAAGATTCCACTAGGAGACCAGTTTCATTACAACATCATCCATACTAAAGGAAACACATAGGATTAAGCTTCATTTTTTAAAGATAGTTTGCCTGTTAAATATTTTTATACCTGGGTAACTTTCTTCGTTGAGTCTGAAAACTTAACATACTGGCTTCAAGGAAAATCCATACCAGAGCTTATCCTGATCCAAATCCTCCTAAAATAGTTGACAATCCAGAAAGAATTCTTTGGAAGTCTCTCACATCTAGGGATTCAACTATTGTCAGACCCATTCATAGAGCTAACTCAGCACCTGAAAAACTTGTAGCTTTGTACTACCTAGATCCTTTATGGGGCTAGCTAGGTACTACCGAAGATTTATTGAGGGATTTTCTAGAATTTATTTTTCTATTACTCAAGCTGATTTAGATTTACCAAGTGATTTACCAAGAAGTAAGTCCTTTAATGGTATAGATCAGACAGAATTTGAGCCTTCAAGTTCACCACCACAGAGTGGTCAACATATTGGTAACAGAGAAACCCCTCCATCAACACCTCCCGACATCCACCTCATTCATAACTTGGGTCTCTCTCACCCTAAGTCTGCTCAATAGTCTGTGGTTGCTCCAAGCGTTTATGTCATCCACATACCTTCTATCCAAGCCACTCCTTCCCCCCCACAAAACATTATCATGGCAGCATGGTATGCTCCCCTTGTGTTGCCACAGCCTCTGGTTCCTTTACCCAATGACTATCAGTCTAAAATTCCCCATTTCACTAGAAAATAATCTACCACAACTCAACAACATGTAGATAGGATGGAATATGCTTTTGTTTATATGGAAATAGAAGATGAGACCATCAAGATGAGAATATTTGCTCAAAGTTTAGGAGGAGAAGTAAAAAAGTGGTTTAAAGGCTTAACTCCTAATAGCATCAATGACCTTCCCTCTTTACATCAAGATTTCATAAACAAATGGGAAATCAAAAGCAACCCTCTACAAATATTAGCAGAGTATAAAGGTCTTAAAAGAAACCAGGGAGAGAGTGTTCACGATTACTCCACCAGGTTTAACAGTGTCTACAATGCTCTTCCACCCCACATGAAACCTCCCCAAGGATTGGCCTTAGTGAAATACCCTGAAGGTTTCAATGCTGATATGGCCTATCAACTAGGGGAGAGAGACTATTCAACTCTAGAATACTTGCATAAGGGAGCTGCGAGTGTAGAAGCAAACTTAATTGAAAAAAGAGCTAGGATGAGGGTTGAAAAGAAGGTAACATATAGGGAAGACACCAGAGCTTCTACCTCTGATTCCAAATTTGATAATCTAGCCAAAAACATGGAGAGGCTAGAAAGAATGATGGAGAAAATGGTTTTCCAAGCCAATAATCAGAATAGAAATCAGTCTCAAAACCAGAACCAAAACTTTAGGAGAAACACTCCTCCCAATAGAAAAAGCGATTCTGACCAACAAATCATAGCTCCATTCCAAGAAAATTTCCTTGAAGAGGATGAGGGAATAATAGAATAATCAGAGGGAACTATTATAAACATGGTGGAAGTGGATAACCAAGATCACACCTTTTTCTCAGAAGACAACCAGACCTCATACGCATATTGGGATGGGGAAGGGTTAGAATCTGAAGACTATAGGTTCGGTTTCGATAATGCCATCATGCAGGTCCGAGAACAATATGATCTCAGAAGCAAAAGGAACCCAGAAGCTCCCAAACCAAAAGCCTCTGAAACCACTATTAAGAAAAGACCTGAAAAGGCTCCTAAAGGGACTGCTGAAAGCAACAAAACAACAGCTGAGAGTTTTGGCAAAAACAAGGACAAAGACCTCCAAACCATTGATAAACCAAGACTAGAAACTAGCAACACTAGCATTGCAGCTAATGATCCTGAAAAAACAGTTTCAACCAATGTACATAGTGAAAATCAACAAGATGATTTTGCTAATAAAACAATGACCAACAAAATAAAATCGAACCTTTCAAAGAACCAATATCCTTTTAATCTGGAAAGTGAAAATGCCAAAATCAAAATTTCTGTCCCTCTCACTGAGTTGGTCACCCAAGATGTATATAAATGTCAAATTTTGAAAGCTTTAAACTTAGGAGAAAACAGTGACTCTGTCAACTTAAATGATGATCAACCAACTGTCTTGTTTGGCCCAAAAATTGAAGGGAAATTTCAGGAAGGAGTAGTGCCTCCTTTCTATGTCAGTCTAAATATCCATAAAAAAATCCTACATAATGCTATGCATGACTCAGGGGCTTCACATAACCTCATGCAAAATGTGATCATGGAAAAATTAGGCCTAGAGATAACCAGACCATATAAGGATTTATATTCTTTTGACTTTAGCAGAGTGAAGTGTTTGGGCCTGATCAAAGATCTCTGTGTAAATTTGACCCAGATCCCAGCCAATTGCATGGTAATGGATGTTGTTTTGGCAGATGTACCTCCCAAGTATGGCATGTTGCTGTCAAGATCATGGGGTGCCAAGCTACAGGGAACAATGCAAATGGACATGACATATGCCACTATCCCTGTTTTCAACCAGCTTAGAAGACTATATAGGGAAGCCCGCATGAAATTTATGGTAAGCAACCCAGAGAAACCAGAAAATTCCCCTATTTACTCTGTCCATACAGACCTAGACTCTTTTATCCTTTACAATGATGAGTTTACAGATGAGCAAGAGCTAGAGAATAAAAATCTGAACAACAGAGTAGAGGCCACAAATCCAAACAGAATGGAAACCCTGGATATAGAGGAAAACAAGGGAGAAACATCTGAATAGTTTGTAGAATTAGAAAATCAAAACCAAGACTGTAGAGAGAAGATGACCCATCATCTTGCTGACCTTAGGACACAAGATGAAAATAAGGAGGAAACTGATAAAAAATCTACAAATAGTCCCTTATGGAGCATGAGCTTTGATGGGTCTTGCACTAAAAGGAATGTAGGAGCTGGGGTATGGCTGCACAACACAAAAAACAGTTATGCTGAGAGCCATGCATACAAGTTAAATTTCAAATGCACAAACAACATAGCAGAGTATGAAACTCTCCTCTTAGGGCTGCATCTATTGAAAAAACTAGGAGCTAAAAGGATAGTTGTTCATGGTGACTCAGAACTGGTCATCAAAAAAATTAATGGAGAATACACTGCCAAAAATCCTAGATTAAGATCATATAGGAATGAGGCCATGGATCTGTTGAAAACATTTGTAGAATATGAGCTGGTGTTTGTCCCCAGAAGTCAAAATATACTTGCCAATGGATTGGCCTGTGCTGCTAGTTCATATCAGAAATCACATAAGGATAAACAATTCACTATTCAAACAAAATACAGACCAGAAGTACTAGATAATGAAAAACACTGGTAGGTCTTTGAGGGTGATAAACAAATAGAGGATTTCTTGCTTTCCAGGAATGAGTTTGAATTTCCAAATTCAAACTCTAAGTCCGGTGAAAGCTGTTTAGATGAAAAACCTCTTGATGAAGAAGAGCCATTCCCTATTGCAGAAATAAACATGCTGACTAGAGAATTTGAAAATCAAACAGAAGAATACATGAACACAGATAAAGAGGACATAGAGGTACTGCAGTCCAAAGACAAAAGCATACCCAGAGGACTAGCACCCCTAGAAGACCTCTTTGATTTTAATAATGTGGCAAAGAAACCTACTATAGAACCCACTGAATCTGATATTGAAGAATGCAATATAGGCAGTAAAGACAAGCCTAAAATGATCAAATTATCTAAGACTTTGCCAGCACATATCAAACAAAAATACATTGATTTATTTAAAGAGTTTGTTGATGTTTTTGCTTGGAGCTATGAAGATTTGAAAGCCTATGACACAGAGATCATCCAACATAAGATTCCATTGAAAGAAAACCAGAAACCTTTTAAGAAAAAGCTGTGCAGAATAAACCCTGTACAGTTACCCCTGGTAGAAAAAGATATTAAGAAAATGTATGAGGCTGGAATCATAGTTCCTGTGAGGTTTTTAGATTGGGTATCTAATGTTGTGGCTGTAAGGAAAAAGACAGGAGAAATTAGGCTGTGTATCGATTTCAGGAACTTAAACAGAGCCTCAATAAAAGACAATTACCCTTTACCAAAACGGAACACATCCTACAAAAGGTAGTTGGCTCTAAGAGGATTTCCCTGTTATATGGATTTTTAGGGTATAACCAGGTATTTGTACTCCAAGAGGATCAACTCAAAATAGCCTTCACAACTCCTTGGGGCACTTTCATGTATGTGAAAATGCCTTTTGGATTAATGAATGCTGGTGCCACCTTTCAAAGAGCCATGGAAATTGCATTCTTAGAAGAAATAGGGTACTTCATTGTAATTTATCTTGATGACATTATAGTCTATTCCAAAACTAATGAAGAACACCTTAAACATTTGAGAAAGGTCTTTGAGAAGTGCAGGAGGTATGGGCTATCTTTAAATCCCAAGAAGACAGTGTTTGGTCTCCAAGAAGGTAAACTTCTTGGTCATATCATATCTGAAAAGGGGATTAAAATAGACCCAAAAAGGGTTGAGGGTATATTGCAGATTAGCCACCCAAGAAACATCAAGGAATTGCAGTCTTTCATTGGGAATATTAATTTCTTAAGGAGGTTTATACCCAACCTAGAAAAACTCCTTAGAAACATGAAAAACATGCTAAAGAAAGAAGTAGGAGTTAAATGGACCCTAGAAGCCAAAAAGTCCTTTGAAATGGTAAAACATGAACTCACCTAGGCACCAATTCTCATTAGCCCTGATTTTGCTAGGGATTTATTCATCTTCTCATTTGCATTAGAACATACTGTGGCTACTATCCTATTGCAGAATAATCCAGAGGGGTAAGAGCAGCCAATTGCATTTTTTAGCAAGGCATTAAGAGATGCACCTCTGAAATATAATATCATGAAAAAACAAGCCTATGCTTTGGTAAATACTTTGAAGGATTTCAGAGTTCATATTTTACATTCTCATATTATTGCCTTTGTGCCTAATATAGTGGTAAAAGACATTTTGTCACAAGACCCAGATGGCAAAAGAGGTAAGTGGATTGCTGTGATACTAGAATATGATTTGGAAATCAAACCCACTAAACTCATCAAGGGTCAAGGGTTAGCATAATTAATGGCTGAATCTAACTTACAAGCCCTTGACATTAATATGGTAGATGTTTTCGATGAACAAGAAAGATTACCAGCTCCCATTGTAGAAGAACAGTTCCAAAACTCGCCTTGGTATGCTGATATTTTGTATGTGCTTATAAATCTTAATGCTCCTCCTGATTTATCTAAAACAAAGGAAAGGTTTTTAAAATTTAAAGCTAAAAATTATTTCATTTTAAAAGAAGGTTTATATTGGAAAAATGCCAATGGTTTATTGCTTAAATTTTTGCTTGAAGTTGATGTAGATAGAATCAAGCATGAGTTTCATGAAGGAGAGTGTGGAGGCCATCTCTACTAGAAAACCACTGCAAATAAAATCCTTAGAGCTGGCTATTACTGGCCCACCCTCTTCCAAGATGTCCACAAAATGATAGTTGCCTGCCACAAATGCCAAATCTTTGAGGGAAAAAGAAAAATCCTTCCTTTACCTTTACAACCAATCACTGTTGAAGCTCCTTTTCAACAGTGGGGCCTAGACTTCATAGGGGAAATCCATCCTGCTTCATTTGCCCAACATAGATGGATACTCACAGCCACTGACTATTTCACCAAATGGATAGAGGCCATCCCTTCTAGGAATTCCACAGACTCAGTTATCATTAAATTCCTTGAAGACCATATCCTATCTAGATTTTGCTGCCCTAGGAAGATTATCACTAACAATGCAGCTGCATTTGGTTCCAAAAAGATGGCTGATTTTTTCCACAGGTATCAGATTGCACTTGGCCATTCTACTGCTTATTACCCTCAAGGTAATGGGCTAGCATAATCATCAAATAAGAGTTTGGTGACCATCATCAAGAAGCTGCTAGAAGAAAATAAAAAATCATGGCATAACAAGTTGGTGCATGCTTTATGGGTAGACAGATTGACAACAAAGAAATCCATTGGAATGTCTCCCTATCAGCTAGTTTATGGACCAGATGCAGTATTCCATACCAGTGATAAAATTGGTCCAAGAAATGCAGTCAGAGGAAGACAACATGGTAAGGAGGATCAATCAGACCACACATCTCCAGTAGACAAGGGAAGAAGTCTACAACAGAGCTCAGAAAGTGCAAGAGAACATCAAAAAGCTGTTTGATAATAGGACTAAGGCCTGTGATTTCAAAATTGGAGACAAGGTACTCAAATGGGACTCTAAGAGAGAAGATAAGGGTAAGCATGGAAATTTTGACAGTTTATGGCAAGACCCTTACATTATTCAATCTGCAATTGGTCCCAACGCATTATTTCTGCAAGAATTGGATGGCACAGATCTGTTTGGGGGTCTTGTCAATGATAGGATGCTCAAACATTATTACTGCTGAAGTTCATATTAAAGTTTCACTTCCATTGTAAATACTGTTGCTTTGTTTTATTTAGAAAAAGAAAAATAAAAAAAATATAAGAAGAAAAGGTTCAAACAAGCTCAAATGTTGAACCTATGAAGTTCCAAAATAATGGCTCAAAATAGACCAAAATCTGAGCCAGAAAAAAGGAAGAAGGCTGGTTCTAACATGGTCAAAACTTGAACCAGCAAAGAAAAAAGAAGACAGCTCTAGCAGGGTCAAAATCAGAGCTGGAATGAAGAAAGAAAGGTGAATCTAATAAGCTCAAAACTTGAGTCACAAGAAGAAGGAATGATGCTCTTAATTTTTATAATTTCAAGCCTTCACAATTTTGTTTCACTTTCTGCAAAGTTTCAGTTCATGTGCATCTTGTCGTTATGCCATGGACCCACAGCAAATCAGACAGTCTAATCCTAGTTTTGTTGTGTTTCAATTTCTGTTTTAGAATGTAGAGAATGAAATCTACCAGACAGTTTAATCCTGGCAGATATTAGTTTAGGTAGAGAGGCTATGAGTCCAAATATTTAATTTGGTCTCATGGAGAAATAAGGGTAGAATTAGATTAGTTTCCGCTTTCAATAAAAAAGAATGATGAAGAAGGTTTGCAAGTCTAGATGCACCTTGAAGAAAAAATGTTAGGACAATAGGATGGGTAGGTAGTTGTTTGGGGAAGTATTGCTGCTGATATAATGATTTCATGCTTGTAACAGTTGATCAAAGAAGAAAAATATGGTCAAGGATCAGGCCTTGGCCTACTCCCAAAGATTATTTCTGAGATTCTTGACACCTCCAAAAAATATGCCATCCCCATGTGGAGCCACTGTTAGCCACCCATAATAATTTTTCAAAGCAAACAAGTGGCTAAATCTGTTCAAGCCTTCAAGTGGAAATTTCCCTTGAAAATTTATCATCCTTGAAGCCTTGTAATGTCCTTATCCTCCAAAATCATCTTCATTGCTGTTTCCATTGATGAGCCCTAATGTTTTGTGAAAGAAACTATTTTCAAAAGGCCTACCCTTTCTCCTTTTCACGCCCACAAAATACCCATTTTCACCTTTGTTTCCTTCAAAAGATCCCTCTGGAAACATCCTCATTTGACTTCTAAACCATCCGAAACCCCTTTTTAAGCCTTAAATGTCCCTTTATTTGGTTTGAAAATCCTCCCTTTTACCTATAGGAACCCCTCGTTTGGCTTAAAAATCCCTGTTTTTTGGCCTAAAACACCCTTTTTGCAATATAAATTTTTTAGCCCCCAAGGGCTTATGGCTTTAAAACCCCTACCTCATATGACTATAGCCCCGCAGTCGGGTGCTAAAGGCCTTCAAAACCTTCCCCGAACCCAATTTTCCTTTTATTTACTTCCTTCCCGATGTTTTGGTTTAAACAAAACTGGATCGTTGATCTCTACAGATCAACGACCATGGTGCCTTATCTTTCCGCCCGTTTTCATATTCCCATTCAAAAACCTTCGATCCATATTTTAATATTGACCATCCAGCCATCAAATCCGACGGTCGGGATTTAACTCAAATGTTCAAAACTTCCCATTTGATAAATCCTCCGCCACTTAATGTTTCCGCTACGCGAAAAACGAAGGTCGGTCCCACCAGAACCCCGTCGGAGCAACTTTCCTGTCATGTGCGATCCGCATCGTCGGATTTGGAGCCTCCGATTTGACAGTGGACGATGCGTTTCAGAAAAATTTTGCGCCCAAAAGTTAACTCCAAATTTTTTTGTAAAACCGACGGTTTTTTAAAGGGATAGGTGTCAGCCGAGTATCGAATCACGTTTTTTTTTGACAAAACCGCATACCACCCAAACGCAACGCGAAAACCGCTGCCAGTTTTCCGCTATACCACTGCACTTTGCTAACATTGCTTTTCATATTTCAATCTTAGCTGTTGATCTCTGATATCAGACGGTCCTGTTTTAATCTCGCCCCCATTTCACTTTTCACCCAACTTATTTCTGAAACATTTCTTCAACCAATCTCCATTGGTTGATTGTTCTGATCTAATGGTCCACAATTCATGTCGCACACAAACTCCCATCAGACCTGCTTATGCATTTTGCCATGGTTTTTCACCCATTTTCCGCTGCAAATCACGATCCTTCCTCGCTGCTCCTCCGCCCCAAGAGCCTGTCCAAGCAGTCTAACCGAGCCTGCATGGATTTCATAACATGTTTTTTGTTTTTTGCAGATTTTAGAGGTGGTGAATTCGTTCTGTCTCCACAGTCACATTCATGGTGATCTATAGCACAAAAATACAGTCCTAGAGCCAAAGATAGCAGAGGAAAATAACACTAAGGAGGTTTAAAAGCATGTTTATCAAAGATCAATATTATTAACCCTGACATAAAACCTCCGACACCTCTGTAGCCTGTATATTCACACAAACAGGTCAACAGAAAGTTTAAAGTATATCAGAAGAAGATTAAGGGGATCAGAGAATTGTATTTGAAGCCTAATCCACAGTTTCAGACATAAAGGACACAGATGAAGACCTGAATATGATCAAGGAAGCCTAATGAAGCCTAAAGCACACTTCAAGCCATGTCAGTGATTTAATATCAGCAGAATGTTCTTTTCCTAAGAAGGACAAATTCCCACAGCATTCTCTATTCCTTGTCGAGCCCGTAACAATTATTATTCTGGCTGAAAGCTCCTAGAACTGTCAGTGCATTATTTACAAAGCATGGAAGACCTGAAAGGAAAATCTTCACCCTTTCTTGTCACAGAAGATAAAATAGAGTACTACAACCAAGAAAGTACCTCCAAGAACACACCCTTGGAGTTATTATCAATCTGTCGAAGACCCGTAAGTCATTTAAAGAGTACTGAAATTTAATGTAGAGATATGGAACAGAATGGGCTTCAAAAGACACTTCTCCCTCTGTTTTAATGAATCATTTAAGTTCTATCTACCACTACTATCACTCTTACACCTATAAGAACTCATGAGAAATACATTGTAAATGTTGGTTGGTTATTGAAAAATTACTGATTATAAGCAGTTTTACTGATTTAGAGTTATGTGAGTAGTAGTTGTAAATAGGATGGGAGATGATTTCTGGATGATATCAAGCTATTGGACAAGAATGTATGTGACTAGTTTTTCTCTACTAATATGACAAGCATGTTCATCGGATCCTGATCTAAATCAGTGGTGATGTGTCCCTTCTTTGTTATTATTTCCCTCTGTTTTACATCATGTCTCATTTTATCTGATAAGAAACAGTAATTTTAGCTTAGGATATACTGCTGCAAGTACCCTAATGCTTCCTGCACTTCTTATATTTTATGTTTTCTGCTACTTGTGTATCTTAGAACAGATTCAATATAATTTAACCAGTATAGAAGTTGGGTTGTCCATGCTTACTGATGTATGAATTTACAGTTTGTTTCTAGATGTTCTTGCTTGGCTCTGCTGAAATAATAGGAGCATAGGGAGATTTAGTGATTAGCCCTGTCCCCTAAGTTCCCTTTCCAACAGTTAGCCTTTCTAAGATCCCTTTGAGTTGAATGCCAAAAGAAGAGAAGGTTAAAGGTCTTTCTCTCATCTTAGACTTCACTCTGTGTCTGAGCTTAAGTTTTTTCTACTGTCTGAAAGTAGTCAGGAGGATTGCTGGATTGTTTTCTTTGGAGTTAGCCTCATCAGGAGTTTTGATCATAGAGGTATAAGGTATGCCCTGTCCCTTGACTTACTCCGAAGTGGTCACCTTGGAAGGTTTTCCTTGTCATTCCCATTCATTTCCCTATTTGTTTCATCCCATACTATCATCTTAAGAGATCCTCTGTTTTAGATGACTAGCCCTTTGGAAGCCTTGGATTTTTGAATTGCAAGTAAACCCTTTTATGACCCCATTGCCCAATGGACTTGTATTCTCTTTGAATTATCTACCCATTGCTCAAAAGCCTTCCTACTTGTTCCTTTACCTTACAATTAATCCCTTCTTTCATGTTTCCCAACCAAACAAACAAATCAAAAACCCTTGTGCCCTATAACTAGGCTAACACCTTAAATTGAACATCAAAGATATACATTTCTTTACCTTCATAGAGAGATACCTCTCTGGATCCAGGAGGGCTAGATCCTGAGATCCCAAAGTGGTTTGATGTTTTCTTGTCATTTTTTATTTCCAAATATTCCAAATCATAGGAACCCCAACACAGGGGACGTTGCGTTGCAGGGTGTTGCAGTGGGAGACTTACAACACCAGCTCTTGAGCTTATCTTCCAGAGGAGGGAGCTCCCCTTGCTTTGCAAGAACTATACAGGAGATTTCATAGCTTATTTTACATCATGGCATGTGGAAAAATCACTTTGTATCTCCTACAGCATAGTTAGCTTCAGAAACTGCATCATTTTCTAGGGTGCTGCAGTAGCAGGGTTTGATCCCTTGCTTGTGAGCTTGTTCCTTGGAGAAAGGGCCAACCCTTCTCTCGGAAAGCTCTGTACTTCATTCTCTTTATGTAATTTGTATATTTCAGCTACATTTATATAGTGTTGTAGTTTAACTTCATTTTTCAGATCCAGATCTGCAGACCTACTCTTTGTACATTTGTCTCTCATGAAACTCTTGCCGGGTTAATATTATTTTGTATAAAGTGGGAGGGATCTCCATTTTCTCAGCCATTGGATGCTTGTAGACTCCAGATATGTTATTTCACAATGTTTTATTCATAAACCCTTAATAAAATAATGTTGTTGTTGCTTCAGTCCTTTTTGCATGAGTTAGGCTATGGGGTTTGGGCTTATTTGAGACATATTGACTTGGGGAGATCTGTTTATGTTGGCTAGAGTGATTTGTTTCACCTCTAATTCTGCATGTGAGTTGTATATGATGTATTATAAGGGATCCAAGTCCCATTCCTCACAGGTACAACTTTATTTTCCAAAGACAAATGTTTTATTCCCTATGTTGATGCATTTCCCCACTTGGGAAGGAGGATATAGGCCATATGCTTGCTGAGGTTCTTTCATATGTTGGTGAGATGTTATCTTACATCTAATGAGCTAAGCTACATTTCCATGTTCATGATTTTCTGAAGCTCAAACTTTAGAATATCTTAAGATATTCTATTTGTTGTAGAAAATTCCTATTTTGGGATATTACAATGGTATCAGAGATGCTATCTTGGCTCAGCTTGTGTATTTCAGATCCAATCAAAAGATAAGAATAAGAGGAGAAAATTTTTATGGAGAAGATGAGATTACTCTCATCAATTTTCAGATCTAAGAGGAAAGAAGAAAGATGCAATGAAACTCCAAGAGGGTTTCAAGAAGGAGAAAGCTGCAGTGAGACCTCTAGAAGGTTTCAAGAATAAGAAGAAGATCCATGCACTTCCTGTCCTCACAGAGGAAGTGTAGAGAAAGAATACCACTTAGAACATGAGATCTTGAGTGGGTATTTGGCAGAGTACAAGTGCCAACCTAGGGCTTCCAAAGAGACCCTAGATCTTCCTCAGTTTATCCAACTGAGAGAAGGGAGAAGGACATGCAACAAAAGAATGATAAGGGGCAATAGATTCCTATTTTCTACCTTTGATGGATCACCCTTATGTACAGCAGAATCTTGGGTGATGAAGTTAGAGGCATTTTTCTTGCTACATCCGGTAGTGGAAAAAGAGGCTGTGGAGATCTCAACGCTGCACTTGGAGGGCAAGGAAAGCACCTAGTGGTTCAGCCATGTGAATCATGCAAGAGTGTCCAATTTTGCATATTTCACTCATCGGGTAATCAGAAGAATTGACAGTAGAAGATTCGAGAAGGAGGAGTCCTCTTCTCCACTTGAGGAGCCTTGTACCAGCATTGTCACAATCATGGAGGGGCAACCATTTGTAGCAATAGTTGGGTCAGCCAACACAATGAAGGAAGGAACTCTTTCTGCCACACAAGATGTTCCCAGGACTCATCAAGGTATGCATGGATTTCCATTTGTTATCCTTTCAAGGAATCTTATGGAAAATCTTGTGGAATTTTCTCCACATGGTCCAGGATCAAAACACAGCACTGATGTGGAGCAACAAGCTTGTACAGTGCTGTGCAACTTGGGGTTGATCCAAGAAGGGATAAACATTCATCCCTTTGCACCTTTATTGAGTTGCATGCAACACGAGGAGTTGGGGCGCAAGATTGTGGAGGGCATGATGAGTGTTGTGCCACTTTCTGATGATGTTTTACCTTCAACACACTTGGATTCTTTTGGATTCAAGAGGATTGGTGATGTGAGGTCTTCTTTAGGATATCTCCAAAGGGTTACATCTCAACTTCCCATGAGGTGTAAGGAGAAAGAGATGATTTAGGAGATTGGTAGTCTTCATTGGGAATATACCAAGGGGGGAAACGATTGGAGGCATCCACATTTTGATGAATGGAGGTGGATGGAGAGCAAGAGGTTGGTGAGCCACTTGCAAATATATGACAGAGGGCAACAGGAAGCAAAGCTGCACTGGCTACTCTTGAGAGAGTTTGGCCATCTTGGGTCATACTCTTTGTCAAGAAGTAGGGAGGCATGGCATGACACCCATATGTTAGAACATTAGAAGACTTGTTTGTATGGGGCATCATACAAGATGACCATCATGATATTACTTTATGGCTTGTATGAGGGAGAGATGAGGGAGCAACAAGATTTGTTGTTGCTGTGGTTACATTTGGGGGAGTATGGGCAGAAATTTCCTCACACTTTTCATGATATTTCCAGAGAGAAGGAAGGCACATTCAAAGTGCAAGGAGGCTATCCTCCAGCATTGAAGGATTATGAGAGGCTTCCATGTCGGAAGGAGATCTTCTCATGTAGCAACATGATGGTGAATGACTTTGGCATGTGGAATGTCAAAGGGAGAAGTCATGGAGTGACAGGAGCCTTGTTACTAAGGCCTACAACGTTGTCACTTGAGAGCATGTTTCTATTGGCGGAGTGTTCCAAAGGGAGTATGCACCGTCTCTTCTTACGGATTTTTATGAGAGGATTATCATGGGAGGACTCACTCATGGAACTCACCTTCAACTCACACATGATACATGGTAAGAAATACACTTATGTGCTTGTTGATTACTATATAGAGTATTTGTATTTTCTCACCATATGTAAACAGTGCATTGCTCCATAAGAGAGCAAGATTATTTATGGGTTTCATGGTCACTTTAGGACCAAATTTTATGATGATTATAACCCATATCTACATGAATTTGGGCGAGTGTTTTATTGTTTTGATTGTATACAACTGATATATATTTTTGCTTACTACTTCATAGTAGATGAGCTAACATGCATAGCTGAAAATTCCTTGGAGGACAACTTGCCATTTGATGCTTTGAATCAGTAGTTGAAAAGACTGCGCTGTATCCACCAGAGAGACCATGTGTATCATCCAAAATTTCACATAACCTTCAGCCATTTTCTGATTTTTATGCCATATGGTGATGATGTTCCATTCATTTTGAATGGGGTGATTTGGGCCAGCAAGATCAATGACAATGGAGAGAGGATCTTTGGAGATTCAATCTTCTTCTTGCCACTTGAGGGCAACCATGTTGCAGCCCAAAATAATCATGCCATCTACACTTATCACAAGTGGAGAGATGAAGAGCGTGGGATAGGCCCTCTTGCCTATCATGTTCAATTATTCAGCCCACCTACACTTCAGGAGCCAAAGGTGGAGGGAGTTGTGCATGAGTTGCCATGTTGGAGGGTAACTCATTTTATATGGATGATAGCTTGGGGGTGGAGGTTTCACTTGGGAATGAGAGTTTCCCATGCACTTCAAACTCCATGCCTTGAGAGGACCTCTAGACAACACATAGTTGTATCCTTGAGTATGTTACTTTTGCATGATGATAGTCATTTGGGATGCGCACCAAATGCTGATTGGTTTGCTTGAGAGAGGCACTATGGAGTTTCATTGTTGAGACAACATCTTATTCTTTGGGGGAGCTCATCATATGAGGATGCTACAGGAGGAGGGAAGGAGACTTTCCAGTTCTATCCTTGCAATTTCTTGAGGACAAGCAACATTTGGGAGGGAAGGACTGTAATATTCCTAAAATTATCATGCAACTAATGGGAATATTAAATTTTTCTTCTTGCACTTAGTAGGTGAATAAATGGGTGAAAGAGACCCATACTTGTCTTCTGTTGGCATAAAAGCCCTCTTGGTGTGAAAAGGGGATAACTTGGTCGTTGGATTTTTCACTTCCCATCTGTGAACAGAAAAAGAATCATGTTGATTCAGTCAAGTTGACCAAGTCAACAACGCAGCATGGAGGAGTAGTCTTGATAGAGATACACCGCAGTTTTGGAGAGAAAGTATTCACATGGTGTTGGAAACCCTAATAGGTGGGACCCAAGGTGAGGTGGCTCACAAAATTTATAAGGAGAAAGATAGCAGAAATTTGAGGTTAGCTTATGGATTATTGATCTTGGTCTGCTTAGACTCTTGAGCATTCCTCAGTTGTTGAGTTGAGTATGCAGTGTTGTTCAGCACAAGGCATTCCTGCTTAGGGATTCCTTCTCCTTCATTGAGTGATATCTTGGAGGAGTTCTGTTCTTCATTTTCCCACATCTGCCTTGTGGCCAAGCATCATCCTTCAACCACATCATTATTCTTGTAGCAGGGGACGTTGTGTTGCAGGGTGTTGTAGTGGGAAACTTACAACACCAACTCCTGAGCTTATATTTCAGAGTAGGGAGCTCCCCTTGCTTTGAAATATTTTTACAGGAGATTTCAAAGCTTATTTTACATCATGGCATGTGGCCAAATCAATTTCCATCTCCTACAGCGCAGTTAGCTTCAGAAACTGCATCATTTTCAAGGGTGCTGCAGTAGGAGGGTTTGATCCCTTGCTTGTGAGCTTGTTCCTTGGAGAAAGGGCCATCTCTTCTCCTGGAAAGCTCTGTACTTCATTCTCCTTCTATCATTTGTTTATTTCAGCTACATTTATACAACGTTGCAGTCTAAATGCATTTTTCAGATCCAGATCTACAGACCTACTCTTTGTATATTTGTCTCTCATGAAACCCTTGCCAGGTTAATCTTATTTTGTATAAAGAGGGAGGGATCTCCATTTTCTTAGCCATTGGATGCTTGTAGACTCCAGATCTATTATGTTACATTTTTTTTGGCATAAAACATTAATAAAATAATGTTTTTCTTGATTCAGTCCTTTCTGCATGAGTTAGGCTATGGGGTTTGGGCTTATTTGAGACATATTGACTTGGGGAGATTTGTTTATGTTGGATAGAGTGATTTTTTTCACCTATAATTCTGCATGTGAGTTGTATATGATGTATTATAAGGGATCCAAGTCCCATTCCTCATAGGTATAGCATTATTTTCCGAAGACAGTTGTTTTATGCCCTATATTGTTGCATTTCGCCACTTGGGAAGGAGGATATAGGCCATATGCTTGCTGAGGTTATTTCATATTCTGGTGAGATGTTATCTTACATCTAATGAGCTGATATACATTGCCATGCTCATGATTTGCTGAGGCTCCAAATTTAGAATATCTTAAGATATTATATTTGTTGTAGAAAATCCCTATTTTGGGATATTACACCGTAGCTATCATCGAACCGATCGAAAATTCAAATTGGGTAAGTACTATGGTGGTTTAGGAGAAAAATACTAAGGGAGAGATATAGATCTGTGTTGACCTGTGTAAATTGAATGATGCTTGTGTACATGATCCCTTTCCTACGCCATTCTGAGATGAAATCCTTGATAGTGTGGGGGGGCAGGAGGCATACTCGTTCACTAATGGGTTCTCAGGCTATCATCAGATTAGTATCACACCTCAAGATCATAGAAAAACCATGTTTTCTACTAAATGGGGTTCATTTCAGTACTTCGTTATGCTGTTTGGACTTAAGAATGCCCCCGCCATCTTTTCGCAGTATTTAAGGAATTTATCCACAAATTCTTGGAGGTATATTTTGACGATTGGACTGTATTTGGGTTACTAAAGAATCACATCTCAAACCTATGCATGATGTTGGATGCATGTAGAAAGCACCAGATCTCCTTGAATGCCCCTGCCCCTGCGGGTAGTGGTTGCAGTATTTAAGGAATTATCCACAAGTTCTTGGAGGTATATTTTGACGATTGGACTGTATTTGGGTTGCTAAAGAATCATGTCTCGAACCTGTGCATGATGTTGGACGCCTGCAGAAAGCACTAGATCTCCTTGAATATCAAGAAGTGCATATTCTGCGTACCATTTGGGATCTTATTGGGTCATATAGTTTGTCGACAAGGGTTGATGGTTGACCCTGCCAAGGTGGTGGTTATCATCAACCTGGAAGTTCCTACAACTGAGAAGCAGCTATGCTCTATCCTCGGACACACAAGCTACTACAGGAAGTTTATTCAAGGGTACACACTAATCACAACACCCATGGAAAAATTTCTGAAAAATGATGTATCATTCTTTTGGGATGACGAGTGTCAGAAAAGCTTTGAGTTACTCAAGGAGAAGATGGTCTCTGCACCTATCCTCATCTTTCTTGATTGGGGGAAGGTTTTCCATGTTCATGTCGATGCTTTAGGGATTTCCCTAGGAACCTTCCTTATGCATCTGGGGGATGGGGACATCGACCATCTAGTTTCATTTGCCAGTAGAAAGCTCTCTAGTGCGGAGTGCAACTACTCCACTACCAAGCGCGAAGGGTTAGCCATGGTGTACGCCTTGCAGAAATACTGACATTACCTATTGGGTGGGCACTTCAAGATGTTCATAGATCACTCATCTTTAAAATACCTAGTGCATAAGCCTGTGTTGGGGGGAAAATATGCCGATGGCTCTTGCTATTTCAAGAATATGACTTTGAGATCATCGTAAAGCCGGGAAAGTTGAATGTTGGGCCGAACCACCTATCCCGGATCGAAAGTGGTGAAGAGCCGACCAACCTAGAAGAAGTACTACCTGATGCGCAGCTATTCACTATTAAGGTAGTTGATGCACACTTCGCTGAAATCATTCACTTCTTGACTACGGGGATGGCACCTGTTGAGTATTCGGTACAATAGAAGAAGGATTTGGTAACCCATGCAATGGATTTTACCATCAGCGTAGGCCACCTGTATAAGATGGGAGTTAAAGAAGTGATGCATAGATACGTCTTGGAGCATGAACGGCACGCCATCTTAGCTAAAGCTCACAGGGGTGTAGCAAGAGGTCACTAAGTAGGGAAAGAAATGACACAGAAGATCTTGAGAGTTTCCTATGGTGGCCTATACTGCATAGTGACTCTCACGACTATTGCAAAGGCTGTGATACATGCCAAAGGATGGGAAGGTCATTGCACAAAGACAAAATTCCCCTGCAACCGCAAATGGCCCTACAAGCATTTAACAAATGGGCCATCGACTTTGTTGGGCCCATCAAACCGCCAGGAAAGAAGACAGGTGCACACTACATCATCACTGCAACTGATTATGTAACTAGATGGGCCGAAGCACAAGATGTGACGGATTGCACTGCAGATACCGTTGCGCACTTCATTTTTGAGCATATTCTAACTAGGTTTGGCTGTCCGAAGATCTTAATGAGTGATAGAGGTATGCACTTTGTTAATGAAACACTACAGGACTTGAATGAAGAATTTTGGATCCACCATGCGAAAAGCGCCCCGTATCATCCACATGAAAATGGGGTTGTCAAAGCTTTTAATAAGATCTTGGAGTAGGCACTGACCAAGGTCTGTAATACTGATCACAGTGACTGGTACGTGCACATCCCGTCAGTTCTGTGGGCCTATTGAACTACCTGTAAGAATTTGACTGGGAAGACACCGTTTAGGATGGTTTATGGAAAGGAGGCTATTATACCCATGGAGTATATTGTTCCTAGCCTACACATCATAGCCTTTATCAACATGGCAGAGCTTGATATCATGAAGGAGCGTTTAGCGCAACTTGTGGCCCTGGAGGAAGATCGTTTTATTGCTAATTTCCATCAGCAGGTTCAAAAGGATCAGCATAAGGCATGGCATGATTGACATATTCAGTAAAAGACATTTGTGGAGGGCGAATTGGTCTTGCTATATGATAGCTAGTTTGCGAAACACCCAGGGAAGTTCCGTCAGCACTAGCTAGGTCCCTATCTGGTAAAAGACATCACTAATGGAGGAGCTGTTTGGTTAGTTACCCTGCATGGAAATATGGTACCAGGATATGTCAATGGAAGCTAGCTCAAACCATACTAGATCAAATGACTATATGGCTAGAGTAGCTGTATGGGGCGGAAGATGCACAGTGGTTGATCGCAGGTTTGGAGGCCTGGAGAAGTGCACTGGGAGCGCAGGGGTGCATTGGAAGCACAGGAGGTACGCTGGGAGTGCAGGGGTACACTGGGAGCATAGGAGGTGCGAAAAATAGCCGTTGGAACAGTAAAACTGGGTAAAAAGAAAATTTTACCATTGAGAGGAGCGGGCGGCTGACAATTAATGAGGTGATCTCCGAAATTTTTTTACCGTTTACTTGATTGTAAGTTTCTGATAAGCCTCATCCAACCATTGATTGATATTCAGGGCTATAAAAGCAACAGGTTAGCTTAGAAGAGGGTTCCGAGTATCTTGAACAGTTTTTGCTTTGTGAAATTCTGTGACTATCGCGCTTTGTTAATGTCTGGGCGTGATGCACCCTCTGATAGTAGCAACTCTAAGTTCATCTTTCACGCCAGAATGACAGTGACCAATCCTGTTGAATCCTCACAGAATGTAGCCTGGATGGAGCAAGAATCTGAGGAAGTACTGGAATTCAACCCCGAATTTAAGGAGGTTATGTCCACGCTAAGCCAGGGGAAGTAGAAGGGGAAAGAAAAAGCGCAAGTGTCAGGGAAACCCGTGAAATGGGTTGGGGTGAAGCCCCACACCTCCCCTCGAAATGTGAAGTCCCTGCGAGCGGTGCCTCAGGCAATTTTGCCTAACCCATTGAAGAGACCCCTGTCTGCTCAAGAAGAGGCTTGGATTACTGAAACAATCAACAGGCTACCGCCATATGTTTGGCCTTGCAGGCCTTTGACACGCACACCTAAGAATATCGATGGCCTGCGCACCTATTTTAAAATGCCACTGACTTTGAGTGAGCTCCCCATCATTGGAGAACCCTTTGGAAAACTCCACAAGGTAAAATTTTATGACCATGACTTGGCCAATTTAAAGGCATTCCCCGAGTTGGAACCAAAGCTATATCTCGAAAGGGTATTGGAAGACGACGAGTTGAAGATAGTCCCCATGCCATGGGCATGAGGGTTGGCTAGTTCTAGGCTATTAAAATTTTTGCAGATGCCTCACTTTGGTCACTACAATATCATTGATCGACTTGTGCGCCAACTGCTTGCCCTGGTCCATGATGACTACTTATGGATCCAGGATCACATCCCCATTGATGCCGTGCTTATTCACCATATCATTGGTCTCCCCATGGAGGGGCCGAACCCTATGGAGCGGGTCGAAAAAAATTATGAGCAAAATATCACTGATAAGGTGCGCAAGGACTACCATGTGGAGCAGAACACTAGGGGTTTCATGATCAACACCATCAACGACCCTGGTGCGTAGATGGGTACCTTGTTGCTGGCATGCAAGATGATGCACAAATGAAAGGCTACCACCATCCCTATGTATGTAATTCAGTTGGCTGGTCGCTGTGAGAAGGGGGTCTGCTACAATTAGTCCGAGTTCCTGTGTAATGAATTTTTGGAGAATGTACACAAAGCCCAAGATCATGGACATGCATTCTACTACTCCTGGCTGCTGCTTCTCATAGCGTTGGTCGCATGGGAAGCTCCTGAAGACTCGGTCCTCCCTGAGCTAACACTAGATATGTGTGAGGGGGTACGATACGCGAGTCTATGGGAATCAAAGGACATGCAACGTATCGATGATAATCAATTCTACTGGGTCCTATTTTAGAGTGGGCTTGCAACAACAATCAACTCCCGGCTACGCTTGTTGCCAGCATTTTATGATAAGTACAAAAACATCGCAACATTTCATGTAAGCATGAATAATGTAAAGATACGAGGCCGTAAGGATCCAACATGGGTCTCACTCCCGTATATGGTTTCTGATGAGGACATTGACTGCCTAATTGCGACTTGGCCTCCGCACTAGAAGCTTGGCTTCAAATCAGGTATGAAGGACACCACAGAGAAGAGCACCACAAAGGTCACCCTGCCCAACACCACCAAAGAAATCGAAGGACAGGGTAAAGGTGCTAGGAAGGAAGTGGACCCAGAATTGCAGAAAGGTTCGTAACAGGGCAAGATTACTAGGAAGGGCATAGAACTAGCATCGCATAAGGATTTGCAACAGGATCTGGGCACAGAAGGTGTGGATGCAAGAGGTGCTGAATTCCCTCGGGGTACAAAGCGGACTGGTGACCTTGTTAAAGGGCCACGGAAGAAGAAATGAGCTTAACGGCTGGAATGCGACACATGAGTTACACTGACAGAAGAGGACCTAGAGCAGATCGCAGATGCCGTCACCCTGGCTGCAGAAGACAAATGGCTGGCTCTGGAAGAACAATAGAAAGCCATAGTCAATACACTCCAGGATAAGCTCCGGGGTCTGCAGCTGAATATTGATACCTTGCAAATAAGTATGATTCAGGCAAGGTCGAACCCAGTAACAAGTAGCACAGTAGTCAGCACGCCGGAAAGCCACCTCTGCCCTCTATCGGGAGCAACCCTCATGATGAGTCCACCTGGCTTGGGAGCGCAAGTCCAGGCCTGTGGAGAGGTACAGTTGGATCTAGCCCGCATGAACCGTTGTAGATCCTTCACACGTCCATGTTTGAAGAAATTCAACATAGATATAGTCAAGTGCACCAGTAGCTTTGTACAGCTGAGCAGACAATTGAAGAAAAATTTGTTGAGGTATCCCAGGCACAGGCTGCATGTACCCTCGCTGCCGTGCATAAGTCAAAGTTGGAGCACCTAATTAGTAGGCTCTATGCGGACATCACCAAAGATATTCCGGCTTCTGCCACCCCCCAGGCCAATATTTAGGGGTTGGATGCAACACTAAAGGCCTTAAGGACCGATATCCAAGCGATCAAGACGAAGATGGAACTGCAGATTGCAGCCTTGTAGGCCAAGTTACAGCCAGAAAGGCCACCTGAGGGAAGGGCCTAGTGAGCTGCGCTGGTTACAGATGCCACCAATGTCATTACAGGTCAAATTTCTCATGGTGTAGAACTATTGGAAACAACCATGCAGCTATGGACCAAGGTGTAGTGCGACCCTCTTGTGTGCAAAATCAACCAAGAGCTGTGCTAGAAGGAAGAAGAGTTTGACCAAATGGAGGCTACACTGACCACTTTGGTCCCTGCTCAGCGCTCGGCTCGACTGCGCACCAACCATGCGATCAGGAACGACATGGAAGCTCTTCGGAAACAGAAGAAGACTCCAAGTGATCACCTCAATTCGTGGGCCGATGAGGCCCTCAAGCTGTATCAAGATGTTGACATTACAATTTAGCAACTGAACCAGAATTTGGAGAGCGCCACTGCTACTACAGAAGGCCCAATTTTGTAGAATTTGGTGGAGATAGCCCAGAATGTTGCTGCGCAAAGTGAAGGAGTGCTGCCCTCGCTGGTGGATGCGATCAAGCAGCTTCAGGCGAAGATGAAAAACCCACGACCACAGTGAGTCAGGACGAGTTACAAGATTGTGTTGGGGGCCTATTGGAACGGGGCTCCCTAAGCTGTGAATTTTGTATATTTTTTGTATAAATTAGTGTAATGCAGGGGTTTTGGGGCGGGTCAAAGCCCCGAACACATTGTAATGGGTCAAAGGGTAGACCTAGAGTCTGTAAACCATGGTTTGCGGACCACAGGATAACGTAGGCTACATCAATATAAATAAATGAATAGTTTGAGTCTAAAGGTACGCATGAATTAAGACTGATGCTACGTGTAAACTGTTAGATTTGTTTGGGTTGTTTTGGGTAAGGACTCCTGCTAGCTGTGTGTGCAGATCCTCAGTCCTGCTATGTGTAGACCTGTAATATTCCAAAGTTAGCACGCAGCTACTTGGAATATTGATTTTTGTTTTTATCACCTAGCAGTTGAATAAATGGGTAAGGAGGCCCATTCATATTAGAAATATCAGTAATATCCCTCATAGTGTGAAAAGGGATCATCATAGGAGCTGGATTTCACACCCTCATGTGTGAAAAGGGGCATTTTCATGTGGACAAGGTCAAGTTTTACCAAGTCAACAGCGCTGGGATAAGAGGTGGAGATCATCTTGTGAGACAGCACAAAGATAGTGGGAGGAAGATTCCTTGGTGGAGGAAACCGTAATGAGTGGGACCCAAGGTGAGAGGGCTCCCATTTGTATAAAAGGAGGGAAAGTGTTGGCTCGAGGGGTCCTGACCCAGGTTCGGAGGTTAAGGTTTGCCAACAACCCCTGTACTACTAGCCCTTTTGACAGTGACTTGCATGCATAGGCTAAATTCCCACCCGAAGTAGTATCGGAGGGTGCTAGAACCAAGTTTCCGCACCCTGGGAGAGGGGGCAGGTAAGTCACATAGGGCTACGTTCGACCTCACAAATATCAGATCGTATATTATAGAACCCAGATCTATGAGTCCCTTCACATCCACATGCATAATACCATGTATAATTGCAACGAATAACAAATATATGACAATAAAGAAACTATCACTGCTATTCTTGCATGTAGTCTAATAAACAGGTTCAAATCAATTGTCAACGCAACATAAGTACCTAGCACAGTTACTTGCGGAGCTCAATATAGAGTTATGCATACCATAATAGATCTAGATCAAAGTATAAACAAGCAACACAAGTACTTTCGCAGCTTAAATCAATGACATAGAGCATGCATAATCAGATATCATAGATCCAATAGATTCAAATAGTTCAATAGCCTTCCACATTCATTAATCCTTCAGATCCTTTTACAATACCCAAAACCTGACTTGCGCATATAGCAGTAGGGTCCACACACTGCAGGATTGAGGATCTCCACGCACAAAGCCAGCAGGAGTCCTAACCCAATAACCCAATCCCAGATATAACAGTTCACACTTAGCATCAATCTCTATTCATCCATACCTTTACAACTCAAAATGTCCTTCTATTTATAACGATCTAGCCTAATCTTTCTTGTGGTCTGCAAACCATGGTTTGCAGACTCTAGGCCTACCCTTTGACCCATTGCAATGCTTTTGGGGCTTTGAACCACTCCAAAACCCCTGTGCTAGACTAACTATAATCAAAATTATACAAAAATACTCAGAATTGTCCCAATTTGCAGCCGTTAGAGGACCTTGCTCCAACAGTCCCCCAACACAATCTTGTGACTCATCCCGAGTCACTGCGATGGTGGGGTCTCCACCTACGCATGCAGTTCATGGAAAATTGTTAATAACGGGGACAAAACTTCTCGACTCTGAGCAGTAGCAATCTTCTCAATATCTACAAACTTTTTTGAGGTCGACCTCTCTGTCGCAGCCGTGACACTCTCTAGTTTCTGGTTTAGTCACTGCACAACACTATCAACGTCCTGTGAGAGCTGGAGGGTGGTAGCAGCCCAAGTCTTTAGGCGTTCTCTGATGATGTCCTTCTTATGCCGTAGTTCCTCAATCTCATCTTAGAGGGAGTTGTTGGTCTTTAGACGGGCCAGATGCTGTGAAGGGATCAAAGTGGGTAAGATAGCCTCGATCTTCTCAAAAACTTCCTCTTTCTGCCACAATTCCTGATTAATTTTTTGGAGGATCAGATCATGTTGGACCTTGGTCTATAACTTCATGGTGTCCTTGAGTAACTGGACACCCTGAGCAATTTTTTCTGTAATAGTGTCCGTAGCTGCGATCACCAGTGCAACGCATTGGGCTCGCACGTCTGGAGGAATTTGAGGCTACAATATGGCCTATAAGTCTGTGATTTGCTGCTCCAGATGTGTCTTAATAACCTGCATTTCTGTCCTGGACACCTTAAATGCTGCAACCAATCCTTCGACTTTAGCCCGAGGCATGTCTGCGGCCAGGGTCTCTTCTGTAATCTCCGTGTAGAGCTGGTGGATCATTGTTTCAAGCTTCGCTTGCTGGGAGACAGCGAGGAGAACTTCGGCGTTCTACTGGGCAATGGTCTGCTCGGCCACACCAAGCTAATGGTGTACATTTTGGTCTCAATGGTCGATCTCCTGGAGCACGACAGTGTGGAGGCCCTGTAATGCCTCACGGGGTAGCTTCGCCAGATCTAAATGTATCCTTGTACCTACTTGGAGTTGGATTCCGACAAGGGCAGCGTTAGGGAAAGAGCAGAGATGGCTTTCTTCCATAGCTAGTGTCGTACTGCTGGTTGCCAAGGGGGTCCAGACTTGAACTACGCCGGTCTGCAGCGTATCTATCTTCAACTGGAGGGCACGAAGCTTGGCCTGGATGGTGGTGATTGCAACCTTCTGATGCTCTTCTATGGATGCCCACTTATCCTTTGTAGCTAGTGCAACTGTGTCCATGATTTGCCGAAGGTCACCTTCAGTTAGTGTGATCGTCTCATCGTATCCCTTGAGTTGGGCGTGATGCTTCTTTCAAGGTCCTTTTGCAGGTTCACGTGGCTGCTTCCTACCCTAGGGGGAGGTGGTATTGTTGTCAGTCAACCCTCCCGTGCTCAGGTTTAGCAGCGAACCGACCTGAGTCTCGACCTCGGCGTCCTATTCGGCGGTCTGAGGTGGCTATGTATCCTGTTTTGTAGCTACGACCGAGCCCTTCTGGCTGGGTCCCGTGGTCTCCTTGGGGTTAACAGGGGGGTCCCTGTTTTCGTGTTGGTTCATTCAGTGCTCCTTTCGCCAGTTTTGATGCCACTCCTCCACGTCGGAAGCCAGAGCGAAATTATCCTATCAATTTCTTCGTCCTCCGGCCTAATCTCCATGATTTCCAGAATTTATAGCTCCGTATGTGCCGAAGCTCCCACAAGGTTAGTAGCCATCAGTCTAGTGTGACAAAGGAATCGTGATTTTGGGGGACTATCAGCAGCGGGGTTGGGTTGATCAGTCACGAACAGAATGTTGTAGGCCTAGAGAACTGTGCAACATAAAGATAGTATATACGGGTTATGGAAGCGATACGAAACCCTGTTCTTAGTTATTCTTCCTACTTTATAGTGCCTGCGGGCATCCAACTATAGGGTAAAATTCACGTGGAACTTACCATCAATTAAATGGTAAAAATTCTCAAGGGATTGCCTCATTAATTGCCATCCACTCGCGCCAGTCAACGGTAACTTTCCCTTATTACCAAATTGTACTGTTTCAGAATCTATTTTCTGATCCTTATTTGCACTCAACATACCTACCAAGCTTGGACTAAATTCCTGTGCCTCCTATGCATCCTCCCTCAAAACTGGCTTTTTCCCTAGGTACTTTAAAAACAAAGACATGTTCTTTCGACATGTGTCGTCCCAACTGAACCGACCCACCTTCGTAAGCAAATTTCTCAGAGGTGCTGTGATTAGCGTGTATTGTCGAACAAACTTTCTATAATAACCCCCATGGCCGAGGATTGAATGCAGCTATATTTTTGCTGTAGGAGTATCCATTTCCAAAATCTGAGCTGACGTAAGGTGCATCTCACTGCTACCCATTCGCAGCCTACGCGGCCTGGTAACCATGTGCCTCCCTTCCAATGATGAGTTAGAAGTAACTTGTGGATCCTCCTTGCCCTATTTTGGGGCTAGGTTGCGGTGATTGACCATACTTAGTACCAGCGTTTCCCCCATGGTTACTTCAGGTTAGACATATAGGTGCAATTCACCCCACGTCCTAGTGTCAGTGTCTTGCAGAGCTTCATTAAGTGCTTTCGTCCCTCCGATCAGTTTGAACATCCTCACAAAGTCATCTATTAATGTTTCCCAGTGGTTGGTGCGCTGATGTAGCTCCGCATCCAAATACCATGCAGAGGGAAGTGGTCCTAGGGCATGAATAAAAATATGGACCCATTCCTTTGTAGTCCTATCGCACCACTATTCTTTCCAAGCGAATAGATGTTCGCGTGGGTCTTCCTGCCCAAGGAGCGTTTGGACTCGTACCTAAGCTGGGGCCTCAAATCGTAGGATCATCATAGCCCGACATTCCTCCCAATCCTGGAATGCTTTCTTATGCGCGTCCCACCATTGCACATGTACTTCATGCATCGCTAGTCTAAGGGCCCATAGTTTTCGTTCCCTCAAAACCTTAGCTTTGAATGCTTGTAAAAACTTCTTAATATTACCAGAACCATCAAAATAGGGCAGATCTCTTACCTCTGACAAAATGTAGCAGAATTCTTGGTGATCCGAAGGCATTGCAGCTCAGAGGCCTTATGTAACTGAGTGTTCCAGTGCTCCATCTCCTCGTCAAAGTCGGAGAAGCATTCACTGTCTTTTTCCCAGCAGAGTACTCCACTCGCCGTGGGGTTGATACAATCTTCATCCCGCGTAGTCAACTTCTAAATTTGATCCACCTCCTCTTCATCGTGCACCGGCTCTATGTATCGTTCGCCTTCCGCATGATCTAATGGCATTATCACCCTTGTACCATTATTCTCAAACACCATGCTTCTCTTCTTTAGGTTGATCATACGACCCATATCTATGGCCCAGTCCAATCCTAAGAGCGTAGGGTAGGGGTCCACATCTTATACAACTTAAATTACTTCAAAATCAGCCCAGACCTTAACCTTTACGATATCTACCACAATCTTTGATAGTCTCCCCAAGGGTATAATCTTCTGCTGATTAGCTATGCGCAGATGGATAGTGGAGCATTCCAACTTTGGTTCACCCATTTTTTGCCAAGTCTGTTTAGGTAATACATTCGCATCTGACCTGAGGTCCAAAATAACCTGATCCATTTCATAGTCACTGATCTGTGCTATTAACTGCATCTCCCTACCGGTGTGTTTCTTATATCTGTATAGTTTGTGCACATCCCTAATTTCTGGGGGTACTTTAGGTTTTTCTATGTAGCTATCTAGTAATGCCTGCAGATTCTCTATAGCTTTTGGGTTGCGCAACAACTTCATACATGCCTGTAAGAAGGGTCTAACCTCCTCATCTGCCTTAAGGTTCACAAGTGGCTGAGAAGTAGGTGCCTCTGCCTCAGCCAAATCCTTGCAAGCTGTGATAAATGTTTCCTTTTCTCTGATTAGGTCCAAACCCTCTTGTTTGCCAAACACTTTATGGATCAGAGATTCAGTCACAACCATATCTTCAGGACCTCCGGTAGCCATTCCACTACGTGTTACCACATTTACGCTTCGATATTTATCTCGCAGCTTAGACTTAACCCTCTACACATTATGCATAGGTGTTGGTTGCTTTTATAGGGTTCAGAAAATCCCTTGTGAAGTGCCCTACTTCTCCACAGTTATAACAGATCAGTTGCCCTCTACCCCGACCTGTGCTTCCACCTCGACCTCCCCCCCGCCTCTAGCTGGGGAGCCACCTATGCCTGCGGGATATATTGGTGATGTAGAATCCATTTGTACCCTATATAAGTTTCCTTGATCTATCATTAGATCATAAGTACGACAGTTCTTCTCATCATGTCATACTGACCGATAAATCCTACACCATTGTTGCTTTAGTTCTAGGACATACGTACCAAGGAGGGGGCAATGGGTCATATCATGTAGGCTGGCTACATGAAAATCATCACACCACAACGCAGGTTCGTTTGAGCCTGGACGCATCGGACTAGGTCCTCCGCTTGAGCCTAGACTCAGTGGACTAGGTCCTCCTGCCCGCATATATTCTGTTAATAGAGGGCAGTTATCCTTGGTGTGACCATTCACCCTGCATCGTATACACCATCTCTCAGGGCTAGCCTCTACCCCTCGCTCCTTTCGTAGATTCTAGATCTCCATGTGCATCGCCTCCAGTTGTCCTTGAATCTATTGGATGCCCAGCTGGGTATCATCCGTGGGTGCAACTTCTAGCTTCAATGCGGCCTCCAAGGATTTTTCCTGTGATTCGAAAGTTTGGTGACCCATAGGTACACGCAGGTGAGGCAGTAACATGGCGATGAACCATTCCACATGCTATCTATCATCATACTGAAATCCTTCTTCAGTCACTGATTGGCCTCCCACAAAGACTCAATGGGCCCTTTCTTGAAATCCTTTAGATCCACTACTATTTGAGAGTAGGCTTTTGGATTTTTGAACTGTTGTTTCAATGTGTCCTTAATTTCGTCAATGGTCGCGTTTGCATGCTGGTCGATATACCCCATGTACCAGTCCATGACTCTTCCTTCAAAGGCAAGGGACAGCTATGCCCTTTTCACTGCATCACTACCTATGTCCTACATAGTCCAGACCAATCTTGCGACAAACCAGAATTTCTCCATATCTTCATCTCCTACACCCTTAATGGTAGGAAACTTCATATGCGGAGCCATGTTGTCTTCCATTGGTGGCGGTGGAAGTGTAGGTGAATTCTTACCCCTATGTTGGCGTGAGGGTGGTGTGGCTGGAGGGCTTTGTGCAGGCGCTTCCCTCACCGAACTGTAGACCGATCTATCTCCTTCTTGGTTGGTCTGATAATATTTTCCGCTTCGTGTCATGCTCCTGTCTAGATCAAAGGTCATTCATTCAGTGTGGCTACACAGGATACTCTTTTTGCACAATAATATTTTAATCAGCAACGATAAGGTCCTTAGAAACTTACCCCGGAAACCCTTGAAGAATATTCGCTCTGCTTCAGAGTAAGAGACGAACTGATCGATGGCAAATTCTTTTACGAATCCTCCCAGTGATCTGCCGTGTGAGTGATGGTGTTATCAGTTCTTTCTAGTTGTTGGATCAATTGAGGGGTCCACTGCGTAACTCTCTCGTCCTTCCAACACTTCTGAAATTTGACCAACCTTGTGAGCCACTCCTAGAGCTTGATCGCAATAGTTACAAAGAAGATCTCGTAGATCTCTGTGAAAATATACTTATTCTTCAACTCTTCGGTGGTCAAATTTTTACTGTAGTTTTCTTTTACTGCTAATTCCTGAACTTGTTGTTCGAACCATTCATTAATTTCTTTACTTTCAGGTTTCCAATACGGCCTTGGCATTACCCTATCCCTCTCTCAAAATGCTCCCGGTCCTGGCAACGGAACCATTTGTTGGCTCAAGGGGTCATGACCCAGGTTTGGAGGTTAAGGTTTTCCAACAACCCCTATACTACTGGCCCTTTCAGCAGTGACTTGCGTGTGCAAGCCAAAGTCTCACTCAAAGTAGTATGGGAGGGTGCTAGAACTAGGATTCCGCACCCTGGGAGAGGGCAGGTAAGTCAGTCAAGGCTGCGTTCAACCTCACAAATATCAGATCGTATATTATAGAACCCAGATCTATCAGTCCCTTCGCATCCACGTGCGTAATTACATGTATAATTGCAACGAATAACATATATAGGACAATAAAGCAACTATCACCGCTATTCTTGCATGTATTCTAATAAATAGATTCAGATCAATTGTCAATGCAACATAAGTACCTAGCACAGTTGCTTGCGAAGCTCAATATAGAGTTATGCATACCATAATAGATCTAGATTGCAGTATAAACAAGCAACACAAGTACTTTCGCAGCTTAAATCAATGACATAGAGCATGCTTAATCAGATATCATAGATCCAATAGATTCAGAGAGTTCAAAAGCCTTCCGCATTCATTAATCCTTCAGATCCTTTCACAATACCCAGAACTCGATTTGCGCACACATCAGAAGGGTTCACACACAGCAGGACTGAGGATCTCCACACACACAACCAACAGGAGTCCTAGCCCAATAATCAAATCCTAGATCTAACAATTCGCACTTAGCATCAATCTTTATTCATCCTTACCTTTACAACTCAAAATGTCCTTCTATTTATAACGATCTAGCCTAATCTCTCCTGTGGTCCGCAAACCCTAGTTTACGGACTCTAGGTCTACCTTTGACCCGTTACAATGCTTTCGAGGCTTCGACCCACCCCAAAACCTCTGCACTATTTTAACTATAATCAAAATTATACAAAAATACTTAGAATTTTCCCAAATCACAACTGTTGGAGGACCTTGATCCAACAGTCCCCCAACACAATCTTGTGACTTGTCTCGAGTCACTGCGATGGTGGGGTCTCCACCTGCGTGCGCAGTTCATGGACAACTGCAATTAATAGGGACAACACTTCTTGACTCTGAGCAACAACACTCTGTGCAATATTTACAAAATTTTGTGAGGTCGGCCGATTTTTTGAAGTCATGACACTCTCCAGTGTGGTTTAGTCACTGCATAACATTATTAACGTCTTGTGAGAGTTGGAGGGCGGTAGTAGCCCAAGGCTTCAGGCGTTCCTCGATGATGTCATTCTTATGTCGGAGTTCCTCAATCTCATCTTGGAGGGATTTTCTGGTCTTTAGACGGGCCAAACACTGTGCAGGGATCAAAGTGGGTAAGGTAGTCCTGATCTGCTCAAAAAATTCCTCTTTCTGCCGCAATTCCAGATTAATTTTTCAGAGGATCGGATCATGCTATACCTTGGTCCATAACTGCATGGTGTCCTCGAGTAACTAGACGCCCTGAGAAATTTGTTCTATTATGGTGTCCATAGCTGCGGTCACCAGTGCAGCGCGCTGGGCTCGCACCTCTGTAGGCGTTTGAGGCTCCAATATGGCCTGTAAGTCAGTGATTTACTGCTCCAGCTACGTCTTAATAACCTGCATTTCTGTCCTGGACGCCTTTAATGCTGCAACCAATCCTTCGACTTTAGCCCGAGGCATGGCTTCGACCGGGGTCTCTTCTGTAATCTCCGTGTAGAGCTGGCGGATCACTGTTTCAAGCTCCGCCTGTTGGGAGAAAGTGAGGAGCACTTCGACATTCTGTTGGGAAATGGTCTGCTCGACCACACCGAGCTGCTTGTGTATGTTCTGGTCTCGATGGTGGATCTCTTGGAACACGGCGGTGTGGAGGCCCTATAATGTGTCATGGGGTAGCTTGGCCAGATCCAACTGTATCCTTGTACCTGCTTGGATTTGGATTCCGAGAAGGGTAGTGCTAGGCAAAGAGTAGAGACGAATTTCTTCCATAGCTAGTGTTGTACTGCTGGTGGCCAATGGGGTCCAGACTTGAATTACGCTGGTCTGCAGCGTATCTGTCTTCAACTGGAGAGTGCAAAGCTTGGCCTGGATGGTGGTGATTGCAACCTTATGATCCTCTTCTATGGCTACCCACTTATCCTCTGTAGCCAGTGCAACTACGTCCGTGATTTGCTCGAGGTCACCGTCAGTTAGTGTGATCGTCTCATCATATCCCTTGCTTTGGGCACGCTGCTTCTTTCAGAGCCCTTTTGCAGGTTTTCCTGGCCACTTCGTACCTTAGGGGGCAGTGGTATCATTGTTAGTCAACCCTCTCGTACTCAGGTCTAGCTGTGAACCAATCTAAGTCTCGACCTCGGCGTCCTGTTCGGTGGTCTGAGGTGGCTGTGTATCCTGTTTCGTAGCTGCGACTGAGCCCTTCTGGCTGGGTCATGCGGTCTCCTTGGGGTTGACAGGGGGGGCCCCTGTTGTCACACTGGTTCCTTCGATGCTCCTTTCGCTAGTTTAGATGCCACTCCTCCATGTTGGAAGCCAGAGCGCAATGATCCTATCAATTTCTTTGTCCTCCGCCCTAATCTGCATGATTTCTCCAATTTCTAGCTCTGTGCATGCTGAAGCTCCCGCAAGGTTAGTAGCCATTAGTCTGGTGTGACAAACGAATCCCGATTCTGGGGGACTATTGACAACGGTGTTGGGTTGATCAGTCACGAACAAAATACTACAGGCCCAAAGAACCGTGCAACATAAAGATAGTATATACGGGTTATGGAAGCGATATAGAACCATGGTCTAAGCTATTCTTCCTACTTTATAGTGCCTGCGAGCATCCAACGGTAGGTTAAAATTCACCTAGAAATTACCATCAATTAAATGGTAAAAAATCTCAAGGGATTGCCTCATTAATTGTCATCTGCCCACGCCAGTCAACGGTAACTTTCCCTTATTACAAGATTGTACTGTTTTAGAATCTATTTTTTGATCCTTATCTGCGCTCGGCATACCTGCTGGTCTTTGACTAAACTCCTGTGCCTCCTGCGCATCCTCCCTCAACACCGGCTTGTTCCCTATGTACTTCAAAACCAAAGACATGTTCTTCCGACATGTGTCGTCCCAACCAAACCGACTCGCCTTCGTAAGAAAATTTCTTAGTGGTGCTATGATTAGCGTGTACTGTAGAATGAAATTTCTGTAATAAATCGTGTGGTCGAGGATTGAACGTAGCTATATTTTTTCTTTAGGAGTATCCGTTTCCCCAGTTTGAGCCGATGTAATGTGCGTCTCACTGCTACCCATTCGCAACCTACGTGACCTAGTAACCGTGCGCCTCCCTTCCAATGCTGAGTCAGAAGCAGCTTGTGGATCCTCCTTACCCTCTTTTGGGGCTAGGCTATGGTAATCGACCATACTTAGTACTTTCGTTTCCCCCATGGGTACTTCAGGTTCAACATATAGGTGTGATTCACCCCACGCCATAGTGTCAGTGTCTTACAGAGCTTCATCAGGTGCTTTCGTCCCTCCGATCAGTCTGAACATCCTCACAAAGTCATCTGTTAATGTTTCCTAGTGGCGAGTGTGCTGATGTAGCTCCGCATCCAAATACCATGCAGTGGGAAGTGGTCCTAGGGCATGAATAAACAGATGGACCCATTCATTTGTAGTCATGTCGCACCACTATTCTTTCCAAGCAAACATATGTTCACGTGGGTCTTCCTGCCCAAGGAACGTTTGGACTCATACCTCAGCTGGGGCCTCAAATCATAGGATCATCATAGCCCGTCATTCCTCCCAATCCTGGAATGATTTCTTATGCGTGTCCCACCACTGCGCAGGTACTTCATGCATGGCTAGTCTAAGGGCCCATAGTATTTTTTCCCTCGGAACCTCAGCTTCGAATGCTTATAAAAAATTCTTGATATTACCAGAACCATCAAAATAGGGTAGATCTCTTACCTCTAATGAAATGCAGTGGAAATTCTTGGTGATCTAAAGGCATCGCAGCTCAGAGGCCTTATGTAACCGAGTGTGCCAGTGCTCCATATCCTTGTCGGAGTCGGAGAATCATTCACTGTCCTTTTCCCAGTAGAGTACTCCACCCGCCATGGTGTTGATCCAATCTTCATCCTGCGCAGTCAAATTATAAATGTGATTCACCTCCTCTTCATCGTGCACCGGCTCTGTGTATCATTTGCCTTCCGCAGGATCTAATGGTATTATCACCCTTGTACCGTTATTTTCAAACACCATGCTTATCTTCTTTAGGTTGATGATACCACCCGTATCTATGGCCCAGTCCAACCCTAAGAGCACAAGGTAGGGGTTCACATCTTCTACAACTTGAATTACTTCAAAATCAACCCGGACCTTGACCCCTGTGATATCTACCACAATATATGATAGTCTCTCAAAGGATATAATCTTCTGCTGATTAGCCATGCGTAGCTGGATAATGGACCATTCCAACTTTGGTTCTCCCATTCGTTTCCAAGTATGTTTAGGTAATACATTTGCATCTAATCCCAGGTCCAAATTAACCTGATCCATTTCATAGTCACTGATCTGTTCTGTTAACTGCATCTGCTTACTGGTGCATTTGTTATATCTGTATAGTTTGTGCACATCCCTAATTTCTGGGGGTAGGTTAGGTTGTGCTGCACAGCTATGTAGTAATGCTTGTAGATTCCATATAGCTTTTAGGTTGCGTAGCAACTTCATACATTCCTACAAGAAGGGTCTGACCTCCTCATCTGCCTTAAGGTTCACAGGTGGCTGAGAAGTGGGTGCCTCCGCCTTGGCCAAATCCTTGCAAGATGAGATAAATGTTTCCTTTTCTCTGTTTAGGTCCAAACCCTCTTGTTTGCCAACCGCTTTATGGATCAGAGATTCAGTAAAAAAATTCTCTTCAGGTCCTTCGGTATCCATTCCACTGTGTGTTACCACATTTACAATTGGATCTTTGTCTCATAGCTCAGCCTTAACCCTTTGCACATTCTGCGTAGGTGTTGGCTGCTTCTCTTGCATCCTTGCTATTAAGATTGGACAGTCTTCAATCGCATGGTCGAACTGTCTGCAGTACCGACATGACTATCTTGTAGGGTTTGGAAAATCCCTTGCAAAGTGCCCTACTTCTCCATAGTTATAACAGATCAGTTGCCCTCGGCCCCGACCTGCGCTTCCACCTTGACCTCCCCCTTGTATCTAGCTGGGGAGCCACCTATGCCTGCAGGAGATCTTGGTGACGCAGGATCCATTTATACCCTATATAAGTTTCCTCGATCTATCATTAGATCATAAGTATGATAGTTCTACTCATCATGTCCTCCTGACTGATAAAACCTGCACCATTTTTGCTTTAGTTCTGGAACATACGCACCTAGGCGGGGGCAATGGGTCATATCATGCAGGCTGACTACACGATAATCATTGCACCACAACGTAGGTCCGCTTGAGCCTGGACACATCGGACTAGGTCCTCTACTTGAGCTTAGACGTAGCGGACTAGGTCCTCCTACCCACATATAGTCTGTTAATAGAGGGCATTTATCCTTGGTGTGACCATTCACCCTGCATCATATGCACCATCTCTCAGGGACAGCCTCTGCCCCTCTCTCCTTTCGTAGATTCTGGATCTCCATGTGCCTTGCCTCCAGTTGTCCTTGAATCTATTGGACACCTAGCTGGGTATCATTCATGGGCGCAACTTCTAGCTTCATTGCGGCCTCCAAGGCTTTTTCCTGTGATTTGAAAGTTTGGTGACCCATAGGTAGGCGCATGTGAGGCAGTAACATGGCGATGAACCATTCCGCGTGCTGTATATCATCATACTAAAATCCTCCTTCTTTGATTGCCTTCTTCAGTTACTGATTGACCTCCCACACAGACTCAGCAGGCCCTTGCTTGAAATCATTTAGATCCACTACTATTTGTGAGTAGGCCTTCAGCTTTCGGAACTGTTGTTTCAATGCGTCCTTAATTTCGTCAATGGTCACGTTCGCATGCTGGCTGATATACCCCATGTACCAGTCCAAGGCTCTTCCTTCAAAAGCAAGTGACAACTCTACCCTTTTCACTGCATCACTACCTACGTTCTGCGTAGTCCAAACTAATCCTGCGACAAACCAGAATTGCTCCATATCTTCATCTCCTACACCCTTAAAGGTAGGTAACTTCATATGCGCAGCCATGTCGTCTTCCGGTGGTGGTGGTGGAGGTGTAGGTGAATTCTTACCCCTATGCTGGCTTAAGGGTGGTGTGGCTGGAGGGCTCTGTGCAGCCACTTCCCTCGCCAGACTGTAGACCAATCTATCTCCTTGTTGGTTGGTCCGATAGTATTTTCCGCTTCGTGTCGTGCTCCTGTCCATATCATAAGTCATTCATTCAGTGTGGCTACACAGGATAATCTTTTCACATAGTAATAATTTAATCGGCAGTGGTAAGGTCCATAGAAACTTACCCTGGAAACCCTTGAAAAATATTCACTCTGCTTCAGAGAAGGAGATGAACTGATCGATGGAAAATTCTGTTACGAATCCTCCTAGTACACTATCCACCTAGTGATCTACCGTGTGAGTGATGGTGTTATTAGTTCTTTCGAGCTGTTGGATCAATTTAGGTGTCCACTGCATAACTCGCTCGTCCTTCCAACACTTCTGAAATTAGACCAACCTTGCAAGCCACTCCAGGAGCTTGATCACAATAGTTATAAAGAAGATCTCATAGATCTATGTGAAAATATACTTATTCTTCCACTCTTCGGTGGTCAAATTTGTACTGCGGTTTTCTTTTACTGTGAATTCTTGAACTTGTTGTTTGAACCATTCATCAATTTATTTACTTTTAGGTTTCCAATACGGCCTTGGAATTACCTGATCCCTCTCTCAAAATGCTCCCATTCTCGGCAACGAAACCATTTGTTGGCTCGAGGGGTCCTGACCCAGGTTCGGAGGTTAAGGTTTGCCAACAACCCCTATACTACTGGCCCTTTCGGCAGTGACCTATGTGCGCAGGCCAAAGTCTCACCTGAAGTAGTATGGGAGGGTGTTAGAACCAGGTTTCTGCACCTTGGGAGAGGGTAGGTAAGTCAAGCAGGGCTGCGTTCGACCTCACAAATATCAGATCATATATTACAGAACCCAGATCTATCAGTCCCTTCGCATCCATGAGCGTAATACCATGTATAATTGCAACGAATAACAAATATAGGACAATAAAGCAACTATCGGCGCTATTCTTGCATGTAGTCTAATAAAAAGATTCAGATCAATTGTCAATGCAGCATAAGTACCTAGCATAGTTACTTGCGGAGCTCAATATAGAGTTATGCATACCATAATAGATCTAGATCGCATTATAAACAAACAACACAAGTACTTTCAAAACTTAAATCAATGACATAGAGCATGCATAATCAGATATCACAGATCCAAATAGATTCAGAGAGTTCAACATCCTTCCACATTCCTTATTCCTTCAGATCCTTTTTCAATACCCAAAACCTGACCCGTGCACATAGCAACAGGGTCCACACATAGCAGGACCGAGTATCTCTGTGGACATAGCCAACAGGAGTCCTAACTCAATAACCCAATCCCAGATCTAACAGTTCGCACTAATCATCAATCTCTATTCATCCTTACCTTTACAACTCAATATGTCCTTCTATTTATAATGATCTAGCTTAATCTTTCCCGTGGTCTGCAAACCATGGTTTGCGGACTCTAGGTCTACCCTTTGACCCGTTACAATGCTTTCGAGGCTTTGACCCACCCCAAAACCCTTGTGCTAGACTAACTATAATCAAAATTATACAAAAATACTCAGAATTTTCCCAGTTCATAGCCGTTGGAGGACCCTGCTCCAACAACAAGGCAGGCATAGCAAGGCATCTATGTTATTGATTTGATTTGATGGTCTGTATGACTTTTTGCTTTCTCCAACTATTTAGTTGAGATTGTCATGCTGCTTAGCACAAGGCATTCCTATTTAGGAATCCCTTATCCTTTCTTGAGAGGCCTCTTGAAGGAGGTTGTACTTCATTTCTCCACATCCAGGCTTGAGTCCAAGCATCCTCCTTTAGCTACAACGCTATTTTTGCAGTAGTATAACGTTGTGTTGCAGGGTGTTGTAGTGGGGGTCCACAACACCACTTCCAGAGCTTGTCTTTCAGAGGAGGAAGCCTTATTTCCTTTGGGAGATCAGTGAGGAAGCCCTTGGAGCATATTTAAGATCTTGGCACTTGGCCAACATATTTTTCATCTCCTACAGCGCAGTCCCTTCTCTTGACTATGTTATTTTTAGTGTACATTTGCAGTAAAGGTTTGTAGGTTGTTTGGAGGGTGAGATATTCAGTATCAGGATCAACCTTTCACTTGGAAGATCCATTGGAGGAGGTATGATCAGATTATGCATCATATTCAGTCATCTCCATCTAGTTCTTGAGTTGTAGCTGCTATTCAGTCCTAGGACTGCAACTCCGACATTTTGTATTCAGGGCTAAACCCCTTGGGTTTTGAGCTAGTTTTCTAAGGAAAGGTTCAATCCTTCTTCCAGAAAGCTACCAAAGGGGATTCTCATCTATTTCTTGCATCATTAAGCTATATGTATGTATATATGTAGTAAGAATGCGTTATTTCATAGTTGGATGTATAGATCTACTCTTTGTACTTATGCTTTCAAGAAGCCCTTGCCGGGTTATCTCAATAAAGTATTGAAGAGGCTAGATATTTTTTTTCTCAGCATATTGCTTAATAAAACTCTATATCTATGGTTTTATATCCTAATATTGTAGAAACACTCTTTAAATCATGCAGTCATGTGCTTCAGAAATTTTGCATGGTGTAAGTCATGGGGTTTGGGTGCTTTTAATCCATTTTGAGGTCAGGAGATCTGTTTAACTTAGAAAGAGGGATTTTTTTCTGATCTCCTTTTGTATTTAAGGGCCATAAGACATATTCTAAGGGATCCAAGTGTCATTTTCTCCTTTTTTAGTGTAATTTTCTGAAAATAACGTTTTTATGATCAATATTGCTGAATTTTCCCTTTTGGGATATTACGGTGGTATCAGAGCATAATCTTGGCTCAACCTATGGATCTCAGCCAATATGCTATCAATAAGACAAGAAAAATAAAGGATGAACAGAAATAAGGATCCATTCTTTGGAGGAAGAAAGGAGGAGAAACTTCTAAAGTTTCTGTCTCAAACTTTGCAGAGCATTCATGAAGATCTCAAGAAGATGAGAAGGGAGATGTGTATAGAATCTCCAAGAGGGTTTGAATCTGAATCAAACTCTAGATTTTCCTATGATGAGTGTGAGCATGCAGCCACACACTATGATGCATAACATAGTCACATGCCCAGATTTTCCATGAGAGAGATGGAAGAAGAAGGAATGGTTAGGAGGGGAACTCTTAGTGATTTTCTGCAAGAGTATGAATCTCAAACTCAGAATTTTAGAGATCATATCACTTTTTCAGAGTTTTTCAAGATCAAGATGAAGAGAAGCAAGCAACATGATATGGGTATATTTCTTCTATCCACTTTTGATGGTTCACCTACATGTTCAGCTAGAGCTCGGGTGGAGGAGCTAGACTTCTATTTGAAGCAACACCAAATTTCTGAAGATGAAGCCATCAAAGTTGCAACACTGCATTTTGGAGGTAAGGCCTATGCATGGTGGATTTTTGAGTCTTTTTCTTTGAAGAATGCAAACACTTCTTCTTATGCTAGGTTCACTAAAACATTGGTGGAAAGATTTGATGAAAAAATTTCTGAAACATGTGGTGGAGCTAAACAAACCTAAGCAAAAAAAAACCTTGCATGTGATGGAGGAAACCATAAAATCAACTCCACTTCAGAAAACCATGGAGGAGGCTGATATATTGCATCATAGCTTGCTATAGGAAAGACCTCTATCTCATATTCTTGAACAAAAGGGTATGGGGATACCTTTTTCAAAAGAGGATCCAATCATTGGGAGGTTTCCCATACACATTGATGAGGATGAGGGCAACAACGCTGTCATGTCTAGAGTTTATATAGCACCTCATGCAGAGGAAGAGGGAGCTCATGCCCCAACTATAGCGATTCTTGTATCATTGCAATGAATTCCCCAGGATATCATATGTGAAGATCAATGAACGACTCATGATCAACGTGTGCCATTGATGATAGGGTGTAAAACTATGGAGATAAAAGGAGGAGATAGGGAGAATGACTAGCATCATGTGATGAGGAGCACACACCCCTATCTATTTCAGGAGGTTGATGCACCTAAGAAGGAGACTGGATTGCACAGTGAGGGTATGGAAAAATCTATCCTTTCGTATACGCAGTCTACTCTTGATCTTGATGTCTCATTGTATGGAGGCATTTCACCAGGGAGACCACCAGATCAGCAGAGGAGGATGGGTGCTTCACATTTTGAGGCACCACTCATTAATTTTAGAGGAGTGGAGACCTTGGGAGAGCTTGGTACAGTGCTGGGAGTCTTGGGTAGACTCAAGGAGAGGAGAGGTACACTCTCAATATCATCATTACCCACTCTCATTTTAGATTCTGCGTTGTGGAAGGAGCAACATGGGAAGGATAACATCCTTCCAACTTGCATCTTTGGCATGGGAGATGTCAAAGAAGAGGATAAAGATATGAAAAATGTTCTTCATGATAGTTCATCAATGGTATCACTATGGAGGATAGATCCATATTGGAATTCCCAGCTATTGGTGGAATATTCCAAGGATATTTTCACTTGTATGATATTGGATGACCAGTTGCATGAGGAGGGATATTCAGTCAGAGATGGGATCATCTACTATCATGGTATGATCTTCTTATCTAGAGCTTCCAAGCTCAAGGATAAGCTACTACAAGCAGCCCATGAATATTTCATTTTCAGCCACAGTTATTCTATGAGAGCATACCACACCATCATGGAGGGGTACATTTGGGGAGGCTTTGAGCAAGAGATATATCAACATATAAGGAGATGCATGGATCATGTGGAGATGGAGGAGATACATAACTCCTTGGAAGAATTAACACAGACACCTCTTTTCTCTTTGAGGATGAGAGGGGATTCATATATGAGCCACTCCATTTGCATGAACAAAACATATGGTAAGGATAATGTTTGGTTCCATAATGATTTGTATAATGAATATATGCATTCCATAACCATACATGTGCAAGATGTTGCTCCAAGGAGGAGCATTATTTCTTCTAGACTCTATGGTCTATTTGAGGCCATAAGAAATATTGGTGATGGCAACTCCCTAGGAGGATTTGGGGAGGAGATATATTATGGAGAACATGCTTACCTTGCACCATACATCATACACTTTCTCCAAGCTTGTGAGGAGATTGGGGCAACAAGAAAGTGGTTGAGAAGCCACACTTAATGTCATTTTCTATTGCAGTTGAGAGTCAAACTGTGTTGGCTACATTTGAGGGACCATTTTCCTTCTCCCTTCCTACATATGCCAGCCAATATGATTCTCATTATGGTTCCCTATGTTGATGCTGTTCTTATTTTTATTGGGAGCATGATTGGGGGAGAGACACATTGGTTGGATGTGTCCTTTGGAGAAGAGGATTCCCACACTTTTTGCATTACATGTTCTAAGGGGAGAATGGGAGGTGATATGTCCACCACAGAAAAACACTTGTTTCTTTATGAGGTTGGCCATGAGATTGATTGGAGCACTTGGGATATGACTCTCATAAATCCTGGGAGAAACTTTTCTATTAGTTGCCATGTCATGTTGTGTAACAGCAGTTAGGAAAACTGTGTTGTGACCACTTGGGAAACTATTGGTACCTTTCATCTCTACATGAAACTTCAGTATTCACCTCACTTGGATGCCATATGATGGTGATTTCATATTCATCATATATGGGATGGTTTGGGCCAACATGATTCACAACATTGGAGGGAAGATCTTTGGAGATCCAGTTTCCTTCTTGCCACTTGGAGGAAACATTTTTGCAGCCCAAGAGTAGCAGACACTCTACACTTATCATAAGTGGAGAGGAGGACAACGTGGGGTAGGCTATTTTGTCTACCATGATCATATTTTCATCCCACCTATATTTTAGGAGCTCAAGGTGGAGGAGGATTTCCAGGATTTGCCATGTTGGGAGGTAACTCACTTTGTATGGATGATTGCATGGGGATGGAGGATCCACATGGGAATGATGTTTCCCAATAAATTTCAAATCCCATACCTCAAAGGGTCCTTTGGACATCACCTTATTGCCTTCTTGAGTACTCTAATTGTTCATGACGATAGCTATTCAGCTAATTTGCATGCTTGGGAGGGGAAATATGAAGATTCATTGATGAGACATCATCTCTTTCCTTGGAGGAGTTCATCATATGTGGATGCTACAGTAGGAGGAGGGGAGACTTCTCAATTCTATCCTTTCAGTTTCTGGAGGACAAGCAACATTTGGGAGGGGAGGACAGTAATATTCCAAACTTAGCATGCAACTACTTGGAATATTGATTTTTGTTTTTATCACCTAGCAGTTTAATAAATGGATAAGGAGGCCCATGAATATTATAAATATGAATAAAATCCCTCATAGTGTGAAAATAGATCATCATAGGAGCTAGATTTCACACCCTCATGTGTGAAAAGGGGCATTTGCATGTGGACAAGGTCAAGTTTGACCAAGTCAACAACACTGGGATAAGAGGTGGAGATCATCTTGTGAGATAACACAAAGATAGTGGGAGGAAGATTCCTTGATGGAGGAAACCCTAATGAGTGGGACCCAAGGTGAGAGGGCTCCCATTTGTATAAAAGGGGGGCAAGGCAGCCATAGCAAGACATCTATGTTATTGATTTGATTTGATGGTCAGTATGACTTTGTGCTTTCTCCAATCGTTTAGCGGAGATTGCTGTGCTGCTTAGCACAAGGCATTCCTGTTTAGGAATCCCTTCTCCTTTCTTGAGAGGCCTCTTGAAGGAGCTTGTACTTCATTCATCCACATCTAGGCTTGAGGCCATGCATCCTCATTCAGCTACAACGTTATGCAGTAGTATAACATTGTGTTGCAGGGTGTTGCAGTGGGGGTCCACAACACCACTTCCATAGCTTTTCTTTCAGATGAGGAAGCCTTATTTCCTTTGGGAGATCAGTGAGGAAGCACTTGGAGCATATTTAAGATCTTGGCACTTGGCCAACACAGTTTTCATCTTGTACAACACAATCCCTTCTCTTGACTGCATTATTTTTAGTGTACATTTGTAGTAAGGGTTTGCAGGTTGTTTGGAGGGTGAGATCTTCAGTGTTAGGATCAAACTTTCACTTGGAAGATTCATTGGAGGATGTATGATCAGGTTTTGAATCATCTTCATCCATCTCCATCCAATTCTTGAGTTGCAGCTGCTATTTAGTCCTAGGACTACAACTCCGACATTTTGTATTCAGGTCTAAACCCCTTGGGTTTTGAGCTAGTTTTCTAAGGAAAGGGTCAATCCTTCTTCCAAAAATATACCAAAGGGGATTCTCATCTATTTCTTGTACCATTCAGCTATATTTATGTAAATTTGTATTAAGACTATGTTATTTTAGAGTTGGATGTATAGATCTTCTCTTTGTACTTATGCTTTCAATAAGCCCTTGCTGGGTTATCTCAATAAAGTATTGAAGAGGCTAGATATTTGTTTTCTTAGCATATTGCTTGATAAAACTCAAGATATATGGTTTGCTATCCTAATTTTTCAGAAACCCTCTTTAAATAACGTAGTCATGTGCTTCAGAAATTCTGCATGGTGTAAGTCATGGGGTTTGGGTGCTTTTAAGCCATTTTGAGGCCGGGAGATCTATTTAACTTAGAAAAAGGGAATTGTTTCTAATTTCATTTTGTATTTAAGGGCCATAAGACATATTCTAAGGGATCCAAGTGTTATTTTCCCCTGTTTTAGTGTAATTTTTTGAAAATAACATTTTTATGGTCAATATTGCTGAATTTTCCCTTTTGGGATATTACAGGACCCCGTTAGGCTGTGTTCGTGGGATGGTGTTGGTTTTAACTGGGTTTTGGATACTAATGTATGTGGAATATAGTTGAATTATATTTTTGTTATCTCTATCTATTGTGTTTACTGTCGATGCAAATCTGTGGTATCTTTTTAAGCTGTGAGTGCATCTGTGCTATCTGTTTGTGCTGCGAATGTATCTGTAGCTACGTTTATGATATTATGTGCTGGTAATTAATGATAAACACATGGTTGCAAAGGTACTGAATAGATATGTGAATGGTAATAGCTCTGTTATGGTCAAATAACTGATTATATTGTTAAAAGCCAACAAATAGACTTTCTCCGTGCGAATCTGATAAGTTGTGAACGCAGATCTGCCTTAATTACGTACTCTCTCCCAGGGTGTGGAAACCTGGTTCCAACACCCTCCCATACTATTTCGGGTGAGACCTTGGCCTGCAAAAGTAGGTCATTTCCAGAAGGGCCAATAGTATAGGGGTTTGTTGGAAAACCTTAACCTCCGAACTTGGGTCAGGACCCCTCAAGCCAACAAATATTTTAATGTGAGTGGATTACCTGAATCCCTTTGAAAGGTAACTATACCTACATTGATAGTGCTATACCTCCTGTCATCTCCCATCTCGATGTGCATATGGAGATCCTTCTCCTCCTAATTATTGAGGAATTATTTGTTTCTGGTCATATGGAATGAAGCTCCACTATCAAAGTACCACACAAAACCCATCATTGATGACACCATGCATGTAATGAGAGTGAAATGAAACTCGAACTATGAAGCAAGTGCTTCAATTTCTTCTCCTCTTGAGGCCTTATTATTGTTATTCTTTTGCGGATACTTTTGGCGTAGTATCCATGCTCATGAAAATGAAAACATTTCACCTTTGACAAGTCTCGCTTCTTTCCTTCCTTGCTGAACTCCGATTTGGAATAGGACGCTTTCCATCTACATTTATTCACATTTCCAGCCAAGGAAAATTTCTCATCATCATTAGTCTTTTAGGAGGATCCATCTTTAGTGCTCTGCCGAATATGTTCTTGTACCAAGTCGAACCACAATCACTCCTAGTCTGGTAGCGTCTCCCTCCCATTCACATAACCCTGGTAGCTATGCAAGCTCTTGGGAAGGCATAAAAGAGCTAGGCTCACCAAATCATCCTGGGAAAATATTATCCCAACACTTCCAAGCTCATCTCAACATTCACTGAACTTCTTCAAGTATTTTTGGATTGTGTTGCCCTTCTCCATATTGATCTTCCTGAGCTTGTCTTTTAGCACCAACTTCCTGTGGTCACTGTTATTTTGAAACAGATCTGTCAAGGCCTTATGCATAGCATATGGAGTCAACTTCCCATGGATATTCGAGACAATCTGATCTCGAAGTCCCTCTAACAAGATCCTTCTCACCTTTGCTACATTCTTCTTACATGCATCAAGAAGTTGAGCATCTATTGCTACAGGCTGGGGAATATCACTATCTATGAATGAATTTAATTTTTTTTCCTCGAGAATTACCTCCATCCTGTCCTTTAATGCAATTAAATTCTAATTTACCCCAAGGGAATATTCGAGTCTCAATCCATTTAAAGTCATCTTGATCTATTGCTGGTCCTTAAGAATAAATACGAAATTTCGATGTACCTGTTCAAAAAAGACTCTGGTTCTTCTCTTCTACTGTGATTCTTGCTCTGATACTATGTAGAAATTTTCCAGAGGGATTCAATCTAATATTTTAATGTACTAAAACAAAATACTAAATCCTTCTTCAAATTTTCGGAAACCAAATACGATCACACAATCACATAAGAAGTACAAGAAATAAATAATCAATCACACAACACAAGTTGTATATGGGGAAAGAAAATATAAAAAATTCACTATATGTATATTGCATAAGAGTACAAACCATGAAACAATACAATTTTATTTCCCTCATTGAAAAACCACTGTGCTTTGCTAACTCTTTCACTCTAATTTAGGAAAAATCAGTCAAATTCTTAACCGATTTTGAGCCTCTATCTGAACAGTCTTGCTCATGCATTCTTAGAGGAATTGTGGCCCTATTAAATAAGAAATTCCCAAGAATTGACTGTGCAAATCCTTCAAGGGATCCTGATGACCTCATACATTACCTGTACAATTTTCTAAGTATACAACTGATATTTATCTTCCCTTTAACCACAATCTCAACTGTGCCTTCCTTAGAACCGACATGAAACAACTATTTATAGCAAATTATCAGTTAACTATTTGATCAGTACTTGTGAATTAAATTATATTTAATTCGCTGGACCTATCACTAGCTCATCTCTTAGTTAGAACTAGTTAAACTAATATTGACTCAATTAATTGAGTTAACTAATTACAAATCACCAATAACTATAACTAGACCCACAAAATCATGGGGGAACTCTACATGCCTCCTATCTAACTATAAACCCAAATTTAATAACCTAAATAAGTCTTCCTAACTCAGTTAACTAATAAAATATGTCATGAGATGAAATTACAATTTCTCTTCCAATTTAATTAAGGGAAATTTAAATCAGAAGCCCCATTGGGTGCCATTTATTGGTGCCATTTCAATAGGCGAAATGTGTCACCAGGATTTTCCCCATTAGGCCACCCAAAAATGTTGAATCTGACTAGAACATGTCCCTTGTATAGCCATGTTACGGTGATGTCATTTGCCACCATTAGCTCTCGAGGGCCATTAAAATATTTCCATGTGTCCTGTCGGAGGATAGAGAAAGGTTCCTTCAATCCTTGTTTTTTGCAAGTAATTTCCTTTGTAAATCTGTGGTCTTTGCAACCCTCGACACTTTTAAAATAATTAGGTTTAATAAGAAGTTATGGGGTTATGAACTTTTGAGATTATGCTCTTCCTTGGTTCCAAGTTTCTAAGAATCTAAACCTCTGAGGTTTCGAACCTACTTCCCTCGTTCCATGTCATCTCAAGTTTCTTCTAAATAAACCTCCAAGGCTCCAAGATTTTGACCCTCCGAGGTCTTGAGATTCTGACCTTTCCAAGGTTCCAAGACTCCGAGATTAATTATCCTAAATACTTCAAGATCCTAACTCTGACTATCAATAAATTTTTATCTGAATGGTTGGTAGCACTTGGAATGTGACCTAGAAATCAACCTCTTGGAATTGATGTCAAATAGACTAGCATAGATGTTCATGGCATCATATATTGTTGAAATTGTATTTTTAATACATAAAAATTAGATATCTTAAAATTACAATTCTAACAAATTCTTACTAGACTTCAAACAAATTGAGCACAAAATATACTTGCAACAGAGTCAAAATATTATAGAATAGTAAAACTACACGAAAATTTTCAATTATAAATTTATGTTTTTCAATTTCTTTATATAATATATACATAATATTTTGTTTAACTATATATAATAGATATATAGTTGACATTAAAATATTTTACATAATATGAAAATTGAAGTATTGTATTTATGATTCATATTGAATTTTCTTTATTATTAAAACTTTCTAAATGAAATATATTCATTTCATATTCTCTGAATCTTTCAGATATGAACTGTGAAATTTTTTTCCCTGTTCGACATTTTGAGTGGACACTCCACCCATCATCAAGGACGAGAAATCCCCTCTCAAATATTAATTTAATATGAAGAATGAAATGAATTACACATGTTTCTCTTCTTATTAGAAAATAACTGATTTTTTCTACTTTTAATTACATTTTTTGTTTTGGGTATTGAAATATTTTACTATGGTAAACATTAAAATATTTGTTTTCTTCATTTTCCTATATATATGAAGTTGATATCAAAATAAATTGGTTAAGATAGATATTTAAATAGTTTATTTATTACACACACACATAGGATAAGTTTGATATCGAAATAAAATAGTTAATATGGATATTCAAATAGTTTATTTATGTTCCACATTAAAATACTTTTAAAATATGTAAGAATTATACATCTTCATACTAAAAACGTAAAAATATGAGATTTTTATTAGTTTTAATTACTTTATTTCTCTCTAAATTCCAATCACCCACACAATATTATTATATGTATAAATTTAATTTCAATACATTCCTTTCCAACTATTAAATGCTATTTGCTTTAGCTTTTTCATATCTATTTTTTATATGCTAAGATGTAATATACTCAGTAATTTTAAAATTAATGCAATAATTGTTGGTAGCATGTTGTTGACGTTGAAGTCAACTAGATGAGAAAATTAGCTTGGAATTGATTTCAACTGGCTATTGATGGTATCACTAATGATAAAAGGTGTTACAGGGGCTGTAAAGGTGTTACAGAGGTGGCTTGAAGCATAGCTTGAAGATCTAGGCAGATGAAATTTGTGTTTACTAAGTTTACATCAGTGTCACTAGGAGCCCATTGACACAACATGGCACTAGCTTAGTGCTATAATCTTGCCACATTCTAAGCATAAAAGTTGTTGTAGTCTTCCAGTTCGGAGCTCATTACATTTCCTGTAAGTGTGTAAGTAAAAACCATGAGCTCCTACTAGAGGAATTTCCCATGGGACTGGCTAAGATTGGAGTGTTTATTGCTTCTACAACATTGAATTGATATGATCTTTATCTAGTCGTCAATGAAGTTGTGAACACATTTATTAATCAATTTATGGTGTTAGTGGTTGAATTGGCTCAACCACCTGGCCTAATAGTTAGTTAATGTGGTTTTTTTTCTAGTCATGCCTTTATAGTCGAAGAAACATTGGATTGGTCATTTATTTAATTGGTAGTAGTCAATTTGGTTGATAGAGAGAATGATGGGAATTGTGATTAAAAATCATTTTGTGTATCAATACCAAGGTTCAAATGAGTGCGAATTGAGCCTGAATCAAGGAGGATATCATGTGTTCATGAACCAATCCATAGGTAATCATGTTTTGTGGTTAGATAAAGAAAGGTTTAACAATGCAATTATTAGAGATATATGTGTATAAGTATAATATTTGAGACAGAACATGAGCTATGAGTTAATGGAGTGAGTTTGGGTGGGAATGGCATAGGTTTGAAGGTCGATTATTGATGTGTTATGGTAGAGATAAGTTCACATATGTAATCGACAGAGGTGTGAATGTAACTTAGAGTTTACACTTTTGCAGAGACTCTTTGCTAAGCATTTTGTTTGAGTGCATATGGAATAAGGTCAAAGTTGGGCATTAACAGTGTGCATATGAAGGGACAAAGCACATATCTTCTAAACCTATGAAAATGATAGAAATAGAGTCAGATAAGATATGAATTTGGACATAGATTATAGGTACATGTGAACGGGTTACTGATATGTTTGGATAAAGTGCACATTGTGTTGATCAATGGTGACATTGGAGCCAAACTATTGGCAAAGATTGATGGATAATTATTTTTTGCGTGTTAAAAGTGTTGTTGCAAGGTTTAGTGTACTATTTATTCTTGCGTAGTTTTTGTATTGAGGGCATATTATTGAGTATATAGATCCTTGAGTATGCAACTACTATTGCATTATTTCTATAGCCATGTCTATGTGTTGACGGTGTTGGAAATCTGTTAACCAAAGGTGTCTCCATGGCATGAAGTCCCAACTAGACCTCACATTTTTTCGAGTGGTAGCCATAACTGGGAAATAAGATCAGTTGCAGTTATTCATAGTGATTTTCCTTGGCTTCAATTATCAACATAAGAGATTATGCAAACAATATTTGAAATAGGCAAGTAAGTTGACACTGTGAGGCATACGATTGAAATGTATATAAGGTACTTTCAGGGAAGGGAAAATAGAGTGAGCCTCTAGAAGAAAAGTAATAGTACTATTATAAACACACAAAAGCATGGAGAGAATCATTAGTTAACCTACAAAGTAGTTCATAAGATAGCAATGATCATAAAATCAAGTAACAATGCACATTCAACAAGATTCATACTAAAGCCAATGAAATAGTTCATTGTCATTAGTATGTGTTAACATAAACATGCACGACAAACAATGAAATAATAGTCTCAAAATCATTCATGACATATGCATGAAAGTGCGGTGGCTCTCAGAGCTTAATATATTAAGTGAAAGTCACAAGATATGCAATTACAATGCTACCACACTAGCCCTAATAGTGTAACATTAAGTCACTACTTTCTCCTCCAAATATATATCTTCTCTCATATGCCAAGCTAGAGAAGCCAAGTTGAAAAGTCCAAAGTCCAAAGTCCAATTTTATTGAGCTATGAGGGTGTATTTATAAGTAATTGGGTGCCTCTACACTTCCTATGTGACTCTTTATCCCCCTCGTGACTCTTAAGCTTATACTATGAGTTTTTAAAATCCTATGTGACCTTTGAACTTCTAATGGCTCTAGAACTTTCTTGTGACTTTTCACATTCCATGTGGGGCCCTTGGTATTCCAAAAATTTTATGTTTTCTCTTTTTAGAAAACACAATAATTACATTTCGCAAATGATGTGGTGAAATACATTGACACATGAATTTGTGATGACACTTGGACAAGCCATGAATAGGCATTGATTACAAGGAACTTTATTGTGATGACCAGACCAAGACTTTCTCCTTGATACTATGAATTGAATTCTTGATGATGGATATTTTCTTGTCGTTCATTTTCATAAGTTTTTTTTTGCATGATCCCCTTTAAATCCTTGTTAAGCAACATCCTATCATGTCAAGACAGAGTACTTGTAGATGAAATTCACTCATGAAAAGATGACATCAATCCAAAAATATCCTAGTCTAACTTCTTCATGTAATTCATTGATTGGATCTGTAACTGAATGCAATACTAAGGAGGAGGGCTAGGTCAGGGTCAGGGTATTTTATTAGTTAATATTTCACAATGCGTAGTTATAGAAGGAATAAAAGTTCAAAAAGTTACAAACATAGTGAAATATCTGAAAATGCTAAGTGAGGGATTATTCAGACAAGGGAGAACACGACATGGCAACAAGCCTCAAACCATGAGATCTCACATGTAGATAAAATAAAAAATTTCCAAATGAATGCTCAGTAACTGAAATTAACAAGCATACTTTGAAGCGACAACAAAATGACTTATTTTGAAGTGCGACATTCGAAACATCACTTTTCAACACTTAGAATACAAGTTATGATAGGAGTTTTGACTGCAACCAGAAAGTATGTTGAGGTGTCAGAGAGTGTATATCATGCATTCTTATGATATATGTGGTTAGTTAATGCAAAAGAGTGTGTTGGATATTCTTCTAGTGATGCACTAAGGCAGGACACCTTCAAGAGTTCAAATAGTTGAAAGTGACACTTGTGACGAAAAGAAAAAGTGAAAATGACACTTGAAAAAGCTAAATAAATTGAAAGTGACACATTCCCTGGTGAAGAGAATGAAAAAGCACCACTTTTCAAAGTGAATGAAGCAAAAATAATAGTCGTGAAAGGAAAAGTGACCCTATTGAAAACAAAAGCACACAAAAGAGACAATTGAGAAACACACTATGGTGATGATATAATTGCAACTAATAATGAGAGATTTGTCACCTTGGAATTCTTCACTTATTGTCCAAAGGGATTGTGAAATCTCTATATCGAGGAATTGCACAATCACTATCACCAGAGAGTTCGGAATGCACTATCTTTTGGGACTACACAGTCATCATCCAAAAAGAACTGCACAATCATTGTCTTTAAACATTGTGCATTCACTATCTTCAACATATTTTCAATCACTATCAGCAGGGATTGCACAATTCTTGACTATGTAAGGTAGTAATTGAATTCTAGACCTGTTGGAAAGAAGAGCATTTGTAAATGCATTAAATCATAATAATGTGTAAGCAAGTGACTTCAATTGTTAGAATCTCATAAGAAAAGTATCAAATAATCACGAATTGAAAATGAACAATTTGAGGTGATGGGCCATGAGATCATATGTAGGATCCAAAATTGAAATGTAGGAAGCATTTTGGAGTCTGTTTATCGCAGTGACAACACTTGGTGACACATTAGAAGAACTAGAAATTATATTCTTAGGTATACCTTTATCCATAGAGTCTAGTATTTTAGGAGATATTCATTCACTGTGTGGAGCACCTCATCTTCCCCATTTATCCTAGTTATAAGTATAGTCTTCTCTATTCGCTTACTCATTTAAAAATACTTACAAGGATTACCCTATCACAATTGTATGAATATGGGAGGAAGGTAAAATGTAGTCGTTAGTTTGAAATGATAATAGTCTTAAATTTCATATTTGGTGTTTCTCAACTTCCAATAGGAATTTTTAGTACCCCAACAGAGTCACTATAGGAACACATGCATTTCTTCCCTACTAGCGAGCATGTTCAGTAGACCCAAGTGAAGTTACTTGCTTCACCTCTCTATGCAGTAAGCCTTTCTCTTCTTTCACCCTTATTTTTTTTCGATATGATTTAGTATTTATTATACTTTATTGCACTAGGGTGGAATATGGATCTCAAATTATTGAGAGAAAGAGAGGATATTCCTTCAGATACTATGTTAAGAAACCAACTCACAAAATAGAATAAAAGATAGGTCAATGACCTAGAAATCAACCTCTTCGAGGGGGAAACCTCCTTTGCATTACATAATGAAAAATTATTGGATGATACAAATCACAAAACCTCATTTCTATATATGGGAGTCCAATGGGTCACAATATAATCCTATTCGACATAAAAATAACAATGTAAGGTCAGAACAATAACAATAGTCGGCTCCTATGGGGCACAATAATAACAATGTGTGAGCTACATCGCCACAAGAATAACAATAAGGGGGCTATACTAACAATAACAATGAGGTGATACACTAGTACTATAGGGACCTAGAATGCCCCTCTCCTTCTGTAATATTCCCAATTAGTCCTAAGCTAATGGGAATATTCATTTTTGTTTTATTTTTCTGTTTCAAGAATAAAAATGTAAAGGAGGTTCATAATACTCCTAAACAATGAATAAATCAATGCCAAATGTGAAAAAGTTTAAATCTTGGCTATGTAACCAAGCACCCTTAGGTGTGAAAGGGGATGGATATTTTGACTGGGTCAACCATGACTAAATCTACAGTGTTGTCTTAGAGGAATGGCTATCAATGAGGCACAACACAGTTTTAGATGGAGATGGCTTGTGTGAAAGGAGCTATTTAATTGAAGGTGGTTTAGGGTATTCAAGCTCTTAAATTATAAAAGGAAGAGGATGGCAGCATGAGAAGGTTGTTGATGGTATTGTATTTTCAGAGTATATTTCTTGTTTAGACATATCTCATTCTCTTGATGTTTAGATAAGAATAGTGTTGTTTAGAACTAGGTGTTCCTGATTGGGAATCCCACCTCTTTCCTTGAGAGGCCTCTTGGAAGAGTTTGCATTGTCTTGTCCACTCTCTAGCTGAAGGCCAAGCTTCTTCTTCCAACTAAAACGTAGATCCTATTGAGGGTTTGGTTGTCATTGAAAGCTGCAGTAAGTGGAGGCCCGATCTACTCAGATCTAGACCATTCTAGTGCTCCTTTTCGGTGGGGAAGGCTTCTATCCCATTGCCAAGAGAGTATTGGATCATTGGAGTACCATTTTAAGATCTTGGCATGTGGCCAATCATTTTCTAAACCCTACAACACAATATTTCTTCCAGAACTGCATTATTTCTGTAGGTGTTGTTGCAGGGTATTTTGGCACATCTTTTGGAGGAGTGGTTTTCAAGTGTTGGGGATCTGCCCTTCACCTTTGAGATCCATTGAAGAGGGTCATTTTATTGTACATATCAGATCAGATCTGAACATTCATGAATATCTGAATATTTCTGCAGATCTGCAGATTTAGATCTTAGATCTACTCCTTGTAAATGTTATAATGATGAAAACCCCAAGGGGATCTGAAAGAGGAGCCTATCTAGTGTATGGATCTGTTATAGATCTGAATTTTCATGCACTGTCTGCTCTATATCTGAATTGTAATAAACAGCTGTTGCAGTTCATTAAAATAACACTTTCAAGCCTTTTTTAGTCTTAATACATGGTTGCAACACCTCTTTTTGAGGATGTTCTTGTTAAATTTGGACAACTAGGTCCAAACTCCATATTAAGATGCTCAGATTAAGAGGCTAATATTTTTTTTGGATTCCTCTTTCTGAGAGGTGTAAAATCCATATAAAATATGTCTTAATCCGATGAGCAGAACTTATATTTTGAATTTATTATTTTCAATAAATTATATGTGCAAGGTCGGCCAGTTTTGTAATGTAGGCTCGCATGCCCAACAGATGTGTCGCACACCCTCATGATGGATATATATACAGGAAAAGTTGGAGAGATTTTCATCATCATCACAACTCTCATATTCCTCTCTCATCTTAGAGTACGAGCTACCAAGAAGGACGAGTTTCAGCCACACGTGTGAAGGACGAAGAGGACAAACTGTACGGCTGAGCTGAAGTACGGATTTGCTGCTGCTAGGGTTTCGCAGAAACTTTGACCAGCGTTGACTTTGGTCAACGCTTGGTCCAAACAAACTGAAAACTTGTGGAAGGTTCGATTTATGAAGGCCGTACTACCTGGCACAAAAATCGAGGTCAAAGGGTTGACCGTTTTGCTGCTGCGTTGACTTTTAGCTTGCTGCCCCTGCGTTGACTTTTCAGGACAACGTTGACTTTTGCAGAGTTGACTTGGGTTGACTCATCTACTGATTGGAGGGTTGTTGTGACACATGCTGGGCTGGCTGACCAAAGGAGACTTTGCTGGTTGAATCATCCTGTTGACCGCCGAAACGAATACACACATTTTTCCTGTTTCTGATTTGTCTTCTGTAAGATCTACTTATATGTTCTATCTGCATTTTGCTTAACTACTTGTATGATTGCTGAATGAAAAGTGAAATTGATACTAGCATAGAACATCTACAAAACTTTACATGGTATCAGAGCTAAGGTGAAGACAAACTCAATCTATAGCAATCATCATCGTGGAAATGGGTTCCACTAGTCTTGAATTCAAGGAGAATGACAAGCTGACCGGAAGTGATGACTTCCATCCCTGGAAGATGATATTAGATCTCAAATTAGAAGATCATGATCTCTTGGATCATGTGAAAGGAAGGATTCAAGAACCTCCATCCAATGCCTCTGCTGCTGTTAGAAACAAGTATAAGAAGGGAGAAATCAAAGCAAAGCTGCTGATCAGGGAATCCATAAATAAGAGTCTGGTTGCCTACATGTCTGAACTAGGCACATCCAAGGAGATGTATGACAAATTGATACTTATGTTTCAAGTAAACAATGTGAACCAAGTGCTATTCCTCAAGAACAAGTTGAAGAATATGAAGAAGGGCCGAGACGAGTCTATTCAAACTTTCTTTATGAAGTTGACCGAAACCAGGAACAATCTGCTAGCTATTGGGGAGATAATAGCTGATCGTGAGATGGTTCTCACCGCACTTGGAGGACTTCCATATGAATGGCAAGTATTCACAACTACTATTCTCGACAATAATACCATTCCTAACTTTGATGAGCTTCTGTCAAGATGTATGCAAGAAGAAACAAGGATGAAGGAATTTGATAATGAAAGAAATGCTGCCTATGGTGCTCATTCCCGAAAGAAGAACTCTGGTGGTTCTAAGGACAAAGAAGGACAAAGACTCAAGAGAAGAAGGGTAAATGTTTCACCTGCCATAGGCCTGGACACTATGCTAGAGAATGCCCCTTCAAGAAGGATTCTCCCGATAGTGACGATAACAACAACAACCGAAGAAATGGGAATCGAAGAAATGAAAAATCCAAAGGAAAGAGGAAGGCACACTTTGGAGGAAACAATCAACCTTCTAAGAGGTCCAGAAATACCAGGTATGAGGAGTCTAATGTTGTTGATAAAAGAAATGAGTATATTCTGGTATCTGCTCTCTCAGCTGCATCTCCGCCCGACACTATGGATGTCTGGCTAATTGATAGTGGTGCCTCGAGACACATCACCGGATTCAAGGAAGCACTTTCTGACATGGTTGAAAGGGATACTAATCTAGAAATTATCCTTGGGGATAATGCCACTTATCCTGTGAAAGGGACCGGGACTGTAACCCTCCACTTGTCTCAAGGACAAGTCCTCCGTCTACAAGATGTACTCTATGTACCCAAATTGAAGAAGAACCTTGTGTCTGTATCTGCCATGGAAGACAAAGGATTCAATGTAACTTTCTCTGATGGAAAGGTGCTCATGTGGAAGAAGAGCTTCAAGGAAGCTATCTCTATTGGTTTTGGAGTTGGTACACTCTACCAGGTTGGAGGGAGTCCGTTGGGAGCTATGACTTGTGATACTATCCGACAAACCGAACTATGGCACCGAAGATTTGGACACCTTCATTACAAGGCCCTTCCCGAAGCAAGGAAGGTGGTGACAGGGATGCCTAATTTTGGAAATAATCATGAAGGTGTATGTAAGGGCTGTGCTGAAGGAAAACATACAAGGGGACCTTTCCCCTCAAGTGTCACAAAGACATCTGAGATATTGCAGCGGTCCAATGCAGTGCTGAGGAGTATGTTGTTAACATCCACAGGGGGATGTTCTTACCTATGACATTCTTGATGACTTCTCTCGCAAAACTTTGGGATATAGCAGAGAAGAGGATGAGGCTTTCATGTGAGTTCGTACCTTCAGAAGCCTTGGTAGAGCTCTTGACGGAGAAGAAGATCAAGATTTTGAGGGTGACAATGTACTTGAATATGAGTCAAATGAGTTCAAAGACTTTTCAAAAACAGCATTAAAGGAGACTACCTTTGCATATATACAATGAGAATGGTGTTGCTGAGCAAGAACGGACTATTGTGGAAGAGCTGTAGTGCCATTACTATGTGACCGAGTCTACCAAAGTTGCGGCAGGAGAAACATCTTTGTATGCATTCAAAGCCGATGCCCTCATTAAACACGGACTCCAAAACTCTGAAGAGGTTTTTCTGCGGTAAGCTTGATGTCTCATTTTAGAATTTTTTGGATGTCTGTCACATTTTCATATGCAGAAAGAAAGAAAGGCGTAAAACTAGATGCCTCTTTTGGGGAGAATGTGTTGTAGGCTATGATGAGACTTCTAAGGCATATAGAGTCTATGTACACAGTCGAAAAGAGCTAAGCCATGATGTCACTTTTGGCAGAAGTCAGCACCACGAAGAAAGTTGTCGTCTTCCCGGATACGAAAATCATGAAGAAAGGCCTGGAAATCAAGAAGAACCGCAGGATGAGACAATGCCTGATATTGAAGGACCAATGGACCCTATCGATCCATCTCCTTCACTGGGAAAGAGACCATCATGGCTCGGGGACACCCTCGAAGATGCTGAGGGTCATGCTGCCCCAAGGGGGACATTCCGAGAAAGCAAGAAGCCGTGTAGATACCAAGGGTATCTAGCTGCCATGAGTACTATTGTACAATCTGAACCTGGATCTTTTGAGGAAGCCATCAAGCATCAAGTCGGGAAGGATGCTATGCATGAAGAATATGAGTCTATTATGAAGAATGATGTCTGGGATGTGGTCCCGAGACCGAAGGACAAATCTGTTGTCATGTGGTCCCGAGACCGAAGGACAAATCTGTTGTCACCGCTAAATGGCTCTACAAAATTAAACATGGATCTGATGGGAGTGCTGAAAAGTTTAAGGCAAGGTTTGTTGCCCGTGGCTTCTCTCAAAAAGAAGGAATTGACTATGACGATATATTTGCACTTGTGGCACGATATACCACCATCTGATCAATCATAGCCCTTGCTGCTACACAAGGATGGAGTCTTCATCAGATGGATGTCAAGACCGCTTTTCTGCATGGTGCAATAAAAGAAGAGGTGTATGTAGAACAACCTCTGGGATTTGAAGTTCAAGATCGAGACACTTATGTCTGCAGGTTGAAGAAAGCCCTCTATGGGTTAAAGCAAGCACCCAGAGCTTGGTACGAAAAGATGGATAGTTACTTAATGAAGCTGGGCTTCACTCGAAGTAATGCTGATCCGAACCTATACTTCAAGGTTGTGAAAGAGAAGCCTCTCATTCTAGTATTATATGTGGATGACCTCTTCCTGACTGGTGATGACCCTCTCATTCATCAATGTAAGAGGGAGCTTGCTGCTGAATTCGAGATGAAGGACTTAGGACTGATGCACTATTTCCTAGGCCTGGAGGTCTGGCAGAGACCTGGAGAGATTTTTCTTTCTCAAGGAAAATATATAGTGAAGCTTCTGGAAAGATTTGGAATGATGGACTGTAAGTCCGTGTCGACACCGATGGAACTCAACTTCAAGAAGTTGAGTGGCAGCGCTGCTGGGCCTATCTTGGCCAATCCTACTGAGTATCGTCAACTCATAGGAGCTTTGATGTTCTTAGTGAACACTCGTCCGGACATATGTTTTGCAGTGAACACTTTGAGTCAACAGATGGTTGAGCCTCATCATTTTCACTGGGTTGGTGCCAAGAATCTTTTGAGATATCTTCGGGGCACGATAAACCATGGGCTGAGATACACTGCCGGGAGTGTGATACTCCGTGGATATACTGATGCCGATTGGGCTGGCAGTGTGGTGGATCGTAAAAGCACATCTGGATGCTGCTTCAATCTTGGTTCTTCTTCGATCTCATGGATGAGCAGGAAGCAGAAATCGGTGGCTTTGAGCACCGCGGAGGCCGAATACATTGCTGCTAGTATGGCCTGTTGTGAAGCAGTTTGGTTGCGGAAGCTCTTTAGTGAGCTGTTTGGACATGTGCTAGATACCACTGTGATACTCTGTGATAATCGGAGTGGGATTCGTATGACTGAGAATCCTGTGTTCCACGACCGATCCAAGCATATTGATATCAGGTACCACTTTATCCGGGATATGGTACAGCGAGGCGCCGTAAGGCTCGATCATATAGGAACTGATGAGCAGGTCGCGGATATTCTCACTAAGCCCCCGGGGAAGGTCAAGTTCCTAACCTTTCGTGAGAGTCTTGGTGTCGTGGAAAGACCCTATGATGTGGGTCCTGTTGGACGATGAGCTCTGGGAGCTTTGGGGGGCTTTGGGGAGAGCTTCTTGGAGCTATGGGCAACCACAAGGCTAGGCTTGCCAACCTTGGTGGTGTGCTTGGACCCCACCGTTGTGATTTTGAGTTGGTTCACCTCTCATTTTCTGTGCCCCGTATGCATCCTACCCATTGAGTTCGGGGCTCATGGGAAGTACCTCTCATTTGGCCAATGAGGTGTGGAAAAGTTAGAGACTATTAGCAAAGACTGATGGACGCATCAGAGATTGCCGTACTCTCTATCTAGGATGGCACGGTCCAACCACTTGATCTGGGATCAAGATTTGTGAGGTCTGGGACCTCTGGACTGACTATGTCAGTCAGGGAATGATGTCTTTGTGACTAACCCACTTCTGTTCTGAAATAAAGAAGCCAGCAAAGCAAGTTTCGGCGGGATGACGCACGATGTTGATTGCACTAATAGATGGAGTTCTCCCTAGTTGAGAGGGAGTGTTAAATTTGGACAAATAGGTCCAAACTCCATATTAAGATGCTCAGATTAAGAGGCTAATATTTTTGTTGGATTCCTCTTTCTGAGAGGTGTAAAATCCATATAAAATATGTCTTAATCCGATGAGCAGAACTTATATTTTGAATTTATTATTTTCAATAAATTATATGTGCAAGGTCGGCCAGTTTTGTAATGTAGGCTCGCATGCCCAACAGATGTGTCACACACCCTCCTGATGGATATATATACAAGAAAAGTTGGAGAGATTTTCATCATCATCACAACTCTCATATTCCTCTCTCATCTTAGAGTACGAGCTACCAAGAAGGACGAGTTTCAGCCACACGTGTGAAGGACGAAGAGGACAAACTGTACGGCCAAGCTGAAGTACGGATTTGCTGCTGCTAGGGTTTCGCAGAAACTTTGACCAGCGTTGACTTTGGTCAACACTTGGTCCAAACAAGCTGAAAACTTGTGGAAGGTTCGATTTATGAAGGCCGTACTACCTGGCACAAAAATCGAGGTCAAAGGGTTGACCGTTTTGCTGCTGCGTTGACTTTTAGCTTGCTGCCCCTGCGTTGACTTTTCATGACAGCGTTGACTTTTGCGGAGTTGACTTGGGTTGACTCATCTACAGATTGGAGGGTTGTTGTGACACATGCTGGGCTGGCTGACCAAAGGAGACTTTGCTGGTTGAAGCATCCTGTTGACCGTCGAAACGAATACACACATTTTTCCTGTTTCTGATTTGTCTTCTGTAAGATCTACTTATATGTTCTATCTGCATTTTGCTTAACTACTTGTATGATTGCTGAATGAAAAGTGAAATTGCTACTAGCATAGAACATCTACAAAACTTTACAGTTCTTCTATTGGAGACTTCTATTTCCTATTGTACATCTCATGGGCCATATTATAGATCTAATTTGTTGTTGTAAACGTTAATAAAGAGTATCCATACTGGCCTCCTGCTCTTAGTTTGATGATTTGTGTTATTTTCCTGTAAATCCGTCTTGTATTGCTGCATTCCCTATTTGGGAATATTACAGTGGTATCAGAGCATCATCTTGGCACAGCCTGTGATTTCTAAGAAGCCAATATGTCTTCAGAAAGAAGAAGAACCTGTTACTGACAGAGAGAAGAGGTATCTAAAGAGAAGACATAATAAATTATATTACACCAATGACAATGAAGACAAGGGTAAAGCCCTTGTATCTCGAAGTGAAGAAGACGGAAAGGATTTTCCTAAGATCCTTTTGAGAGCCATACAAGATCTTGCTAAAGAGATCAAAGAGATGAGATTGGATAGAATCAAAGAATATCCTAAGAGATTTCCTCTTGGAGAAAACTCTGGCATGTCTCACCACTGGAATGATCAACCAGTGCATCAGCCACAAGTTTCCCAACACTCTACCATGCCTACCTTTTTGGCTGTGGGAAATGAAGGGTTTCAAGAGCAAGAATCCCTTGAAGACTATTTTGAAGAATATGAGTCTAAAAATCAGATATTCAAAGATCACTTGAGGTTTCAGGAGTTTTGTCACCTCAAGGATAAAATAAGACCAAGGCATCATCATAGAGATGGTGGATTCACTCAGAATCATGATCGACATCACTCTATGGAAGATTATTTTTAACCAACATTGATGGGTCATCCAAGTGTTCTGCCAAAGCATGGGTAGAAAAAATTGACATCTAATTTTAGTTGAACAAGGTTCCAGAGATGGAGGCTATCAAGATTGCAACGCTGCACTTTGAAGGTGAAGCACATGACTGGTGTTTACATGGCTTGTCTACATTGAGTCATGCCAATGTGGTTGCTTATTCAAAGTTCATTAGAAGGCTGGTGGAAAGGTTTGACAGAAGAGATCCAAAGGCACCATTCATGAGCCTTGCAAAGTTGAAACAATCAGGTAATACAGAGTCTTACATTTTTGAATTCTTAAGATTATCTGTTATGGTTCTTGATTTGTCTGCAGCAAGAAGGGTGTACATGTTCATTGATGGTTTAGATGAACCTCTTCATGGGTTGGTTAATCTACGAAGCCCACTACCCTGCATGATGCTATTGAAAGGGATAGAGACCTTCAATATGCCTTGCCAAAAGCAAAGGCAAGTTTTCAGCATAAGCCCTCTTTTCCTTCAAAGGGAAAGGAAGAAAAAGTTGCTCCTTCAAAGGAGAGCTCATATAAAAAGCCTCTTGATGATGAATTATAGAGAGATCTAAGAAAAAGGAAGCTATGCTTCACTTGCCAAGAATCACGGGCACCTGGACATAGATGTGCTGCCGGAAAAGCACATTACATAGAGGTATTCTTAGATATTGAGGAGGAAGAAGAAGATGAACCAAGAAGAGGTCACAACGTTGACACTGTTGGAGGAGAACCAACACCATCAGGAGATGGTAATGGAGCATTTGCTCCTATTGGAGGAACTCTTGCATCTTTGAGAGGAGTACCTAAGTACTTGACCTTAAGTGTTCAAGGTTCCATCTTGAATCAGAGGTTCATTGTTTTGATTGTTAGTGGGGCAACCCACAATTTCATTGATGCCCATCTTATGCAAAGGAGGGAAATACCCAATAATAATTTTGAGGGATTCTCTGTTTTGGTCCCATGAAATAGAACAATGCAATGGATGCATTATGTCCCATCACTTTAAGTCAACATGGGAACTTATACTTTGTTTGAGCACTTCTTTGTGGTTGACATACCAGACACCAATGTGATTTTGGGTGTTCAATGGTTGATTACATTGGGGAAAGTCACCATTGATTGGGAGGCTTTGCAAATGGAATGGGTGGACAAGAAGAGCGGTGAAACTCAAATGATCAAAGGCATGCATACATACCTCTCACATACCACTTCCACACAAAGATCAGAGATGGATTTGCACAGTGGAAGCAAGGACCTTACAGTCCCATCTATCATGCTCATGAGATTGCTGCATGGGACACATTTATCTATTGGAAAACCACTTGGGAGGCCACCTGATTCAGATTTTGTGGGAGATACCTCACAACATGATGCTCCAAGCATATATCCAGGAGGGATGGGAGCATTAGAAGACAAAGCTACAATGCTGGGAGTCTTGGGTAGGCTCAAGAAGGAGGGAGATCTTCCCCCCTTATCATCATCACCCACTCTCATTTCTGATTCTGTGTTATGGGGAAACCACTTACCACATCTTGATTCGATGCAGGCAGGATATGCACTGTACTGGTTCCACATGTGGGACTATGACCCACCTCCACATGCACAAATTTATGTTTGTATGTATGTAGTTTTTCTCCTATACATTGATGATATACTTGTACTTTTTATGGGAATGTATGGAGGGAGGATGGGAGGTATATATGTGCCCTATGGGATGGAGGTTCTCCATGTATCTTATGACACATTTTTCAGGGAGGACATTGGGCAAGCCATGTTTGTTTCATTTGAGTTATTGTCTCCTTGTGGGATGGACTCTTTACATCTCATGAGAAATTTGGAGGAACAATTCATGGAGGGCTGGATTGGTGAACCCTTAGCTTATGGAGGGATCTTATCACATGACGGTGTCACCAATGGAGGAGGAGAAGAGTTGCAACACTCACCTTATCAGTTGCTTAAGGACAAGAAACGTTTTGGAGGGGAGGACTATAATATTCCCAATTAGTCCTAAGCTAATGGGAATATTCATTTTTGTTTTATTTTTCTGTTTCAAGAATGAAAATGTAAAGGAGGTTCATAATACTCCTAAACAGTGAATAAATCAATGCCAAATGTGAAAAAGGTTAAATACTGGCTATGTAAGCAAGCACCCTTAGGTGTGAAAGGGGCTAGATATTTTGACTGGGTCAACCATGACCAAATCTACAGTGCTGTCTTGGAGGAGTGGCCATTAATGAGGCATAACGCAGTTTTAGATGGAGATGGCTTGTGTGAAAGTAGCTATTTCATTGAAGGTGGTTTAGGGTTTTCAAGCTCTTAACTTATAAAAGGAAAAGGATGGCAGCATGAGAAGGTTGTTTATGGTATTGTATTTTCAGAGTATATTGTCTTTTTAGACATATCTCATTCTCTTGCTGTTTAGCTGAGAATAATGTTGTTTAACACTGGGTGTTCCTCATCAGCAATCCCACCTCTTTCCTTGAGAGGCCTCTTGGAAGAGTTTTCATTGTCTTGTCCACTATCTGGCTGAAGGCCAAGCTTCTTCTTCCAACTACAACACATATCCTATTGAGGGTTTGGTTGTCTTTGAAAGCTGCAACAAGTGGAGGATAGATCTACTCAGATCTAGACCATTCTAGTGCTCCTTTTCAGTGGGGAAGGCTTCTATCCCATTGGAAAGAGAGTATTGGATCATTGCAATACCATTTTCATATCTTGGCATGTGTTCAATCATTTTTTAAACCCTACAACACATTATTTCTTCCATAACTGCATTATTTTTGTAGGTGTTGTTGCAGGGTCTTTTGGCACATCTTTTGGAGGAGTGGTTTTCAAGTGTTGGGGATTTGCCCTTCACCTTTGAGATCTATTGAAGAGGGTCATTTTATTGTACATATCAGATCATATCTGAACATTCCTGTAGATTTGAATATTTCTACAGATCTACAGATTTAGATCTTAGATCTATTCCTTGTACATGTTGTAATGCTGAAAACCCCAAGGGGATCTGAAAAAGGAGCCTATCTAGTGTATGGATCTGAATTTTCATGCACTGATCTACTCTAGATCTGAAGTGTAATCAACAACTATTGCAGCTCATTAAAATAATGTTGTCAATCCCTTTTCAATCTTAATACATGGTTGCAACACCTCTTTTTGAGGATCTTCTTATATTGGAGACTTCTATTTCCTGTTGTACATCTTATGGGCCATCTTATAGATCTAATTTTTTGTTGTAAATGTTAATAAAGAGTCTCCATATTGGTCTCTTTCTCTTAATTTGATGATCTACATTATTTTCCTGCAAATCTATCTTGTATTGCTGCATTCCCTATTTGGGAATATTACAGCTTCAAAAAAGTGTTGTCCACAGCTCTAGAGTAGTTCTGGATGTTTCTGTATAAAATTATCATCCTCCCATGCTGAATATTCAGCGGTTAAGTTCTTCCACTTGATGAGATACTATGAAATTGATCGATTTCGTAGATTTCGAGTTCTTTTTTCTGTGACTACTTAAGGTTCCAATATGATTTTTACTTCTTCATCAAGTTCTGGCAATATTGTTTGAACTTGGAGCTTGTCACCTATAACCTTCTTTGAGAATGAAACATGGAAAACTGGGTGCACTCGGGAAGATGCAGGAAGCTCTAATTTGTATGCCATAGTACCAATATTTTGAAACACCTTTTAAGGACCATAATACTTTGGTGATAATTTATTATCCTTCTTAGATTTCTTGAGGGACATTTGTTTGTATGGTTGTATTCGTAAAAATACCCATTCACCTACATCAAAACTTATTTTGCTGCGATTTTTATCAGCCTGTTGGTTCAATCGATTATGTGAAAAATTGAGGGTATCCTTTAAGAGTTGAAGAACTTGTTGTTGATGCTCGATGTGATCTTCCATTACTTGAACCTTATAATTTTCTCTTAAAGATGATGTGATGGACGGTGGGTGATATCCATAAAGTGCCATAAATGGGGTCATTTTTGTTTTAGTATGGAAGGAAGTGTTATACCACCATTCAACTAGAGGTAACCACTTGACCCATTGTGTATGTTTATCAGATAAAAAGAAACGAAGGTATAATTCCATACATTTGTTCACTATCTCCATTTTCCCATCAGATTCAGGATGATATGATGAGCTATGAGCTAATTGAGTACCCAAACAAGAAAATAATTCTGTCCAAAAATTTCCTGTAAAAATGGGATTTGTGTCACTTACATTGATCTTTGGGTTTGCATGTAGCTTTTGAATTGTTTCATAAATGCAGTAGCAACTGTACTTTCTTTAAATGGATGAGATAATGCAAAAAAGTGTGCATAATTGGTAAGTCTATAAACTACCACCATGATGACAGTTTTTCCTTCGAACTTGGGTAACCCTGTGATAAAATCCATTGAAACCTCTTCCCAATGTTGAATCGAAATGGATAAATATTGTAACAGACCTGGGGTCTCAATTGTCTCAACTTTCTTATATTGGAAAACCAAACATTCTGCCACAAAATTTTGAATATCATATTTAAGGCCATCCCAAAAGAATTCCTTCTTGACCCTATGGTAAGTTTTTAAAAAACGTGAGTGCCCTCCTAAGGGAGAGGTGCGAAATTCCAAGAATATTTTATTTGAGTTGGGAATTATTACAAAGATATAAGTGATCTTTGTACCATAATGAATCATTTTTCCAGCTAACTGTTTCAAATGTACTAGGATCTTGCTACAAATTTTGAATGAGTGTCCACACCTCTTCATCATTCTTCCATTCATCCCTTGCTTCGGTTATACACTCATGTTGGATAATAGAAATGGCACAAAGAAATGCTTCCACATCTTCATCCTTTCTTGAGAGTGCATTTGCAACAATATTTTACTTCGCTTTTTTGTAGATGATTTCAAAGTCATAACCCAACATCTTTGTGACGCATTTTTCTTGCTCTTCTAAAGACAATATTTGTTCCAAAAAGTATTTAACAGTATCATGATATGTTTTTACTGTGTAGTGTCTTCCCATTAGGTAATTTCACCATTGCTTTAGTGCATGTATTATTTCCAACATTTCCTTCTCATAAATAAGGTTATGTAAATAATTTCCTTTGATTGGATGAATTTCAAAAGAAATGGGTATTCGTTCTTGCACCAATTCCAATTCCAAAGACATCACATTCGACAATATTTTTTTTTTGTTTGAAATTTGCCGTAGCTAAGGTCGGTGCTTGGAAAATTTCCTCTTTAAGATGTTCAAAGGCCTTACTGGCTTCTGGAGTCCAATAAAATGCATATTTCTTCAGTAATGATGTTAGAGGTGCCGATATTCTCTCATAATTCTTAACAAACTTGTGGTAATACCCCGTTAACCCTAGAAATCCTCAAAGATGCTTTATGGTTGTGGGGATATCCTAGTCCTTAATGGATTTAATTTTTTAGGGTCTACCTTAACACCCTCATCAGATACAATATGACCTAAATATTCCACCTTCTATACTCCAAATTAACATTTGGAGGTTTTTTCATATAATTGTTTCTCCTCCAATAGTCTGAGCACCCTATCAACATGTTCAACATGATCCTTCCAAGAATTGTTCTAGATTAGTATATCATAAAAAAATACTAACACAAATTTTCTAAGGAAGTGTTTGAAAAGGGAATTCATCAAACCTTGGAATGTGGAAGGTGCATTAGTAAGGCCAAAAGGCATGACCAAAAATTCATAATGACCTCATGACTTTTGAATGCTTTTTTATTCTTGGTATTTCCTTTTTTCTTGAGAGTTTGATGAGTGGTAATTCCTGCCAATGCATTACAAGATATGGTCGGATTCATTTTTTCTTCCTCTAGGGTTGGTTCCTAGTGTATATCCTCTTCTTTTGAAGTTTCTGTTCCTTTTCTTCCTCCTCTTCAAAATCTATGTAAAATAATTTCTTCTCAACATACTTATGACCTTTAGTGTAGTTTCTATCACAACTATAGCAAAGCCCTTTTTCTCTTTTTTCTTCCAATTGTTGTGGTGTCAAACTTGTAGGTTTTGGAACTCTAGGAGTAGCAACAATTCCATATTTATAGTTTTGAGTGGTATGCTTTCTTGTCATCATAATTTTTCTTTCAATTTTTCTGGCCAAACTGAATGCCTTCTCCAGTGAATCAGTTTCCCAAAGGTGAACCTCATGTTGGATGTTATCCTTTAAAGAGCCTATAAAGACATCAATCCTATGCCCATTTGGAATAACCTTTACCCTTATATTCAAATTTTGGATATCCTCAACGTGCTCCACCATTGAACCTTTTTTTTGATATTTATCAATTGGCTAAAGAAGGTGTTTCTCTTGGTATCCTCATAATGTGCTATCATTTCCTCCATAAAAATTGACCAAGTGACAATTTTTTTATGAGAGAAAATCCATCAATACCATAAAAAATTGTTGGGTTCTAAATATAAAGTTTCAATGCGTACCTTTTGTGTGTTTTGCACATTATGGAAATCAAAGTATTGTTTCATCTATAGTATCCATGTTACGAGATCCTTTGCATCAAACTTCCTCGTATCGATTTTGGAATATGGTGGTCTTTAATCCAACATTAGAGTCTATGAAATCATGATTAACATTTTTTTTTCTCATCATGATTTTCCTCTACTACATTTTTTCAATTAGGAAGCTTTTATTGTAGCAACTTTGCCAAACCTTCCTTCAAACCTTCCTTCAAACCTTCCATGTATTTCTTCAAATATTTCCTATTTCCTTCTATACCATCGATATTAGCTTCCATGCCATCCATATTAGCTTCCATTCCATTCTTAAAACCATCCATCTTAGCTTCCACACCTTTCTTCAAACCATCCATCTTAGCTTCCATTTCATTTTTGGTTATTTTTACGAGAGAGAAATTTGTTGCACTTGGTCTCATAATTTTAATATATCATGTTGCACTTATTCCTCTTCATGCGTCATATTAGTGATTTATAATGGATTAATGGGTTTGGAATTATTTGTGGGAGGCATTTTAGAACTCAATACTGATATCTATGCTTCAATATGCCCTTGGAATAACTTCGAACTGACTTTTCAAACAAAAATTATGCATATAAATACAGAATTTTTTGTTGCTTTTAGGAGCTCGAAATTGAAACGGTTGTAACTTTGTGATTACATATCTCCAAGATCTGAACATTGGTCCTGTGGTATCTCTTTGAAAATTCTTTCCAATATCAGAGGTCATACCTAATTTGGATTATTCAGGGTAAATTTAGGCCTAGTCTCCCACAATTTCCTAATTATGGTTTGGTTCAGCATAGCAAACTTGTACGACGTGCCACATGTCACTATTTTGACCTTCAGCTTTGAAACCAATACACAAGAAACTACAGTACGTGTGATTTCAACCACTTTTTACAAAATTCCAATCCGATGTATGAAACGAAAGTTATGACGATTTCCCCTTGACCACTTGTTTGAGATGAAATTCTGGATCCTGCAAAAACCCTAACTTATTCAGGTCATATCTCTGAAAATATAGCACACCAAGATCTAAATTTTTTACACGAATTTCCTCAGGATTTCAACTTAAATCAGTTTTGTTTTCAGCTTATGAACCTTCGTAGAAAAAAAATTATAGCAAAAATTCCAAGATGACCTGTTTGCAGTAGCGAAACCCTAGAATCCAAAGCTTTGATACCAAGTGTTAAGCAACCAACTCAAAAAATAGAAGAAAATATAGATCAATGACCTAGAAATCAGCCTCTTCAAAGGGGAAACCTCCTTTACATTACATAAATGAACAATCCTTGAATGATAAAAATGACAAACCTCCTTTCTATATATAGGATTCCAATAGGTCACAATATAATCCTAGTCGACATAACAATAACAATGTAAGGGCAGAACAATAACAATAGTGGGTTTCTATGGGGCGCAGTAATAATAATATTGGGACTACATGGACACAAATATAACAATATGGGGGATATACTAACAATAATAATGAGGGGATACACTAGTATTATATGGACCTAGCATATTGTTATATACCTCTGAAATTAATATGATCACTCTTAGATTTATCCTCTCCCTTCTCTACTTGATTGAATTAGCAAGAAAAACACCATTTAATTAACATACCAAGTCAAGGAATTAATATCCTACAATATATACAAGAATTATGTTTTTCTTATTACTTTCCATTCGAATGGATCATATTTTACATTCATACATCATTGACTTTAAAAGATATGCACACCCAAATAGAGAAGAGGAAAATAAGGTATCCAAGAGTTGGTCATCATCACAATTTCCTTTTTAAAATTTTCCACTTTGTTCTCTTGATCTAGACAAGAGAAATTTCTATGCATGGTATTATTAAATAAAACACGAAATAACATAGATGAAAAAAACAAGAAATAAAATGCATGAAAAAGAACATGCAAGACAAAAAAAAGAAAAGAAAACAAATGCAAAGAATACAATGAAAACAAAGATACAACGATGATGTGATGCGAAAGGAAACTAAATTCATTTAAGCCTAAACCTAACCTAACCAACTAGAAGGTCAAGGCAAAGTGAAGTGAAATTTCTAGTGTAACCATTCATGTTTCTTTAGATCAGTAAACTGTAAGATATGAACAATTGAAAACCATTCGAAACAATGTATATAAATTAATATGCTTACCTAAACTACATTTACATAAGAATGAAGGTCAAGGTTGTAAGCATAAAGGTGTTCTTTAGAAGCTCACTCTATCCAACTTGTAGGCTTATTAAAATAGCATGGATGATGAACATGAATTCATTGACAACAAATCTCAAACATACATCCACACATGCTAAGTTCAAGATAGCATTGGAACCTGTTAATAGAGATTGAAATCGTTAGATATGATTACTCTAACCAGTAAAAATTTTTATTGTGAAAAATACTAACTTCAAAGAGTTGATATTCTTGTAAAGATATTCCTTCAATCATCAAATCCATATTATGAGAAATATTGGGTGTGAATAACATAAATTATTCTTGTTCAGACAAAACACCAAGATTGTGGAGACCAAACATAAGCAACAACAAATGCTGAAGTGCCTCGACAAGTTGATAGACATAAAAAAAATAAAGATATGAAACAAATAGAAAACAAAAGCAATCACCAGTTAAGTTGATGCAAAAATAATTGATAAGATGAGAATTGTTGAATTTATTATATTGATAGAATTTGATGGTCGATATATGAGATATTCCATTATTTATAGGTAGGGATGTGTTGATTATAGATAATAGACAATTGATTTGAATTGAAAAAACTTTCCATTTGTATGAAAATGATTGGAAATGATCCGTTCCTCTTTTCAAGTGCATATGATCTTCACTTTGTATACAATCCGAAAACCAGTTAATATACAAGGAATAGTAAAACTCGTTTGACCAAAGATCGAAAGGTTGGTCAAATATTATCCAAAATTGATATCATCTTGAAGGATTAGGTTCAAAAAAATATTTAAACATTGACTTAGAATTATGATGATCAACCGTGATAGAAAAATTATCAACACTAGAAAGGTAAGAAGTTGATTATTCACTAAAATATTCGACATAGACCAATCTTGCGACTGATTATTTTTATCTTGAAAGTTAGAATGATAGGATTAAAAACAAGTACATATAAGGCAGATATACTGTATGGTGCTAGGTATGATTCAATGGATTCACATGAAGGGGAATTAACCAAATAAGAATATTTTATTTGATCAAAATATCTATCTTGAGGACCCAGAAGGTTAACTTGAAAACACAAAGAATCCTCTAAGGTGTGGATCCAATATCTTTAATGTATCTAATCAAGGTGGTGATGACCTAACATAGCCATCAACTAATGTTGAAGTGCATTAAATCCCTAACAAGTACCTAGATTTTAGGTGGTGGATCATCATACTTTGGTCGCTTATAAAGATCAAAAGGTAGGTATAAACCACTATTATCAAATGTGTTGATGAGAAAATTTTTGACGCCATTTATTTGATCAAATTTAACATTTAGCATATGATATTATTGATGGATAGAGAATTTCAATACATAAATTGGAGAACTCTCTTGAAGATTTAAAGTTGATGCATCTCCCTCTTGATCAACGAGATATTTATGATTAAAAAAATCATGAACAATGGATTCAATCTCTTCATCATCTGATTGTGAAACTTGATCGTCCTATGCCAAGTTGTGATCATGGTTAGAAAAATAAGGATATGGTATAAAAAACTCATTGAACACGTATGGGTACAATGAATAGTGTGTTAGAGGTGAAACAATATGAGAATACTCAGGAGGAGAGGCTTCAGTTGCAGCTGAATATGATTCAAAATTAAAATCCTTCATACTCCTATCAACCTACAATAATGGTGGATCAACATAATATTAATCTTGATAATGGTCAAAGAATGGCACACCAATGTGGTTCTGGGATTGACATTCCTCAGGGAACATTAAAGATTCAACAACCAGACCATATGTTTCTCTTAATTTAAAATCTGAAGATGTATGGACTAGAGGAACTAAAATATCATCCCATCCTACAAATAAATATTGCAAACCACTCAAATCAGATTATAGATATAACTCCTATGAGGAGAAGAAAATATTATTTACTATTCTATGAAACTAATCACTTATTATATTATAAGAGACAACGAAGTATAACATTTGACATTGAGTACAACTCCTAACCTTTGCTCCTACTTGTGCAAACATGGTAGGCCAATAAAATCCCTCTCTTTATATTTTATATGTTGTATATCTCTAGACATAGTGTTCTGATCCACAAATAGCTGCAGGAAACTGTTCAATAATCCCTTTTGTCTCAATTTCTATTAAGCAAAGAAAAAGGATATTGAGTGGATCCTTCCAGTATAAATTTTCATTGATGATACAATACTTTATGGCCTTGAGCTTTAGTGTCTTACATTGACTTTTTGAAAATTGAGATGGACACTCAAAGTTTATAGGAAAATGTACAATATCAGAGTACCATTCTGACAACAATAATTTTGCATCAATATAAACAGGAACTAATTGAATTGAAGATGAAGGTTCTTGTGTATTCTTCCTTTCCGAGTCTTGGGAAGGTTCTTTTGGATTCTCCCCTTCTACATTTAGAGAAGGTTCTTGTGGATTATCTCCTTGTGAGTTTGGATAAGGTTCTTGTGGATTCCTCTTTGCCAAAATTTCAAAAACATAATTTATCCCCAAAAATTTACAATTGGATTTAGCTAAAATTTTAGCCAAACCGTGACCTTTTACCAATTTTGTAGTTTTGATACTAAGATCAAATTCAAGTATTGGGTAATCCATCTTCCTCTTCTCCCATCAGTGTCAGGTTGAGTTAAGAAAATTTTCACAGCACTGTTGGGAACACAAGAAGTTATGGTTGAGTGAAGGACATAGATTCTAAAATCATTTAAATCTTGGACTAAGGAATAAGCCTGTTTTTCAATGATGTCATATTTAAGTTTCGAGTATCTCATGAAATTACTGAAAAAGACAATAGGTTGGTTATCTCCATCATCATTCTTTTGCAAAAGGACATCAACTAAAGTGGTCTCAGAGGCAAAGGAAAATATGCTAAAGGGCTCAAAATAATTAGGGTTGGCTAAAGTTGGGGCTTTAGAAATGACCTTTTTAATTTGGTCAAAAGCATATCTAGCTGGTACTATCCATTTAAATTCATGGTTATTCTTCAAAATATTAGTGATATCCTTAACTATTTCAACATAGTTAGGAATGAATCTCCTGAGGAAGTTAATATTTCCAAGAAAAGCTTGGCTCTCCTTTTTTTTCCTTGGCAGTGAAAGTGATTGAATAGCTGAAACTCTTTTGGGATCAATTACCACTCCTTCCTTAGAAATGATGTGTACAAGCAATTTCCCTTATCCGATAGAAAACACATACTTCTTGGGATTGAGTGATATCCCAAATTGTTTACACCTGTCAAAAAATTTCATCAAGTATTTTAAATGTTTCTGATTTGAGTTAGAAAACATAATAAAATCATGAAGATATATAACAAAAAATTTGTTTGTCTTACCCACAAAATCTAAATCCATAGCGCTCTGAAATGTTGCTCTAGCATTATTTAATCCAAAGGGAATTATGGCATACATAAATGTACCCCAAGGAGTGGTGAAGGCAGTCTTCTCTCGATCCTCTGGGCTCACCATTATCTGGTTGTATCCAAAGAAGCCATCGAGCATTGAAAGTCTATTTTCACCTGAAACATTTTGAAGCAACTTATCCATTTTGGGTAATGGATAGTTGTCCTTTAAGGATGACTTGTTTAAGTTCCTAAAATCTACACATAGTTTGATTTCCCAACTTATTTTTTCTAACAGGTGTTAGTCACCTATAATATTTGTTATAGCAAAAGGTGACTAAGACTTTTGAGCCTTCAAGGAACAAATTTCATTGCTTAAAAATTATTGGCTCTTGAAGACTCTAGAAGGCCTCATGCCTCTGTCCAAAATCTTCACTGTTGTTCCCATGTTTATACTCAGAATTTCTGCTGATTTCATAAGAAGAAATTGCTGCAAAAACCATCATTTTTTCCCCTTCCCCTCTTCCAAACTTACCTTCATTTTCTCCCCTTTTTCTTCATAAAAAACCCTTTGTTTTCATGATTCCTCTCCTCCCCTTCATGAAAACCCCCTTCCATATGTTAAAAATTCATTTTTTAACTATTTTCGAACCCATCAAATTCCATTGAAAACTATGAAGAATTCATGAAAATACAAGTTTTTTTTTCTATGGACTTAAGCCCCTTGGGCTAAGTCCTAACCACTTCCCCCCACATGCCCATACATTATAACCAAATGCCAAAGCCTTTTGGTGCTAATAGCATCACACATTTTCAAAGTGCGCAAGTCTTGTGCCATGGACTGAAAGTTCCGATTGCGATTGGCGTTTTATATGTTTAAAGGCTCCCGATTATATTATTTCTCATATAAACCATAAAACCCGACTTGATGCTTAAATCAATGTATAAATCCATTTACGATATGTTTTTCTTATGTGAAAGTCTCAAAACCCATTTTTCCAAAGTTTAAACTGAAAAGCTATAAACCATGTGTTGAATATAAAATGGGTGGATTGAAAGACCGATCGCGCAATCGCAATTGGGGGAAACATAAATGGGTTGATAAAAAATACCGCATCAAAATTTTCCGATGCGATTGAGCCCCTGTGTTATAATTCCGCCCCGCCACTTTTTGTTTCATATATTCTATGCCCAAGACCAAGAGTTATAGTCCCGGGCGCTTATCACATCGGAAATATCCAAATGCGCAAGTCTTGCGCTGTGTTCAAAAGTTCCGATTGTGATTAGTTTTGTATTGAAATACCTCTGATGCGATTTAAAATCTGTATTGAAAAAACCCCCGATCGCAAAATTATTTTATATATATCTCCGGTGGGCCCACCTCCGGTGCTTATCCTTTATATTTCTTCCCCGATCCGCTTTTTTCCTTTAAAAAATGAAAAAACCCATTTATCCAAAGTTTGTTATAAAAAAACAAAGTCACGTGGTTTAAATATAAAAATGGGTAGATTAAGAAAACCCGATCGCGCAATTGCGATTGGAGAAATCACAATGGGTAGATTGAAAGACCAGGCCAAATGACTCGATTGCGATTGGCCTCTTTTTTACACGCCCCGGGAATATTGCATTCCATAAAAACCACAGGCCCCGTAGTCAGCCGCCTATCATATATGTATATCCTGATCCATTTAAAAACCTTTGTTTCTATTAAAAACTTTGGGTTTCATATGTTATAAAGTTTGTATGATGGTCCCCTCTAGAACTTATCCCCACCGTTGATCGAACGCCGATCAAACGACCATCGCTCCGTCGCATCGACGATTTCAATCGCATCGCCTTATTCCTGACCTCAAATTGCGACTCCCATGATTCATTCTCCACCTTTGATCTCATTTTTAGATCAACGGCCACCGCTTGATCGCTTCAGCCCTTCCGATCGCGCAATCGCATCGGAGTTTTTCCATCGCACCCCTTTTCTCCTCCCATCGATTGGTATTCCCCGATTAAATCTGGACCGTCCACGTGGCTTGGTCCAACAACTACGCTCCTTTCCTACCTTCTGAATCAGTTTAACCCATTTCACAGGATTTCTTAACTATTTTCATGTTTTGCAGGTGTTTTTTATGGTTTTCCATTATATAATGAAGAAGGGCCGAAGGCTGGGAAAGACGTTTCCTGTGCCTGTTTTACATTAAGGGAGATCGCCCGCCAGGCTTTTTTCCATTGTTTTATGAAAGCTTCATGGGCATTGATTCCTTTAAAGGCCCTGCGCAACTCTGCACATTGACAAGACACTGTGTTTTAAACGCGATTTAAAAGAGTATAAGTTTGAATAACAGAACGCAGCGAAGATGAAGATTGAAGATATGTTTAGGGAATTACGGTTAAAAATAATTATCAAAAACCTAATTCCCTGGATCCAAACACAGTCAAAGGAAATCATAAGTGTTTAAAACTGACAGAAAGGTTTCCTCCACCTGCATTTGAGGCGAATTGATTCCTCGGCTACTACAAGAGCCACCTGTTGCCTCAAACCATTCAAAACAGAGGTCGAAGTTATTGATTAAAGAAATATCTGCCTCCAGCACTGCCAAGAAGTTAATTCTGCCACAGGAAGCTAATGCAACAAATATATTCAAAATTAGTCCATGTTATGCAGAACCTAGAAGTCAACAAAGCTCCCACCGAGTTTAACTATTAATTGTAAAACAGTTAATGCAGAACCACCTGTAAAATTCTTCATCAAGCCCCTCAAAAGGCCAAGAAGTCTTGAATCTGTATTAATTTCCTTAAGAGATCTTTCATCAGATCCCACCTTCTCATCCTTCTATAAATACTTCAGTAGAATATGAGTAATTGTTGGTTATTGTTTGATCACAAGTTTTAATACTGAAACTCTCTGAAGTAAATACATGGTCTATTGAAGTTGAAGAATAAATTGAAGTCTTGGAACCCTAATGATGTTGTTGCATGCTTATGACTAAGAAGGCTCTATCATTGGATCCATGAGCTTGGATTTTGGTGAAGTATTCTGAACTGTTTCATGTTTTCCCCTGTTTTCATTATGCTCCATAATCTCTTACTACAGTAGGTTCGAAAGTTTTAGGCTAAGAAATGACTCTTGGAAGCACCTTAGACCTTTTCCTCCTTCACTGTTTTATGTTTTCCTCTGTTGAAGTATTTTAGAGGCTTTAATCTTTCTCTTTAGTCTTCATACTAGTTTATTTATTTAATAGTTTGAACAGTTGGTTTCAACATGATTTATGGTTCTCCCTACTTGTCTGCTTCCACTTAAAAACTATTATTAAAGTCTCCCTTTGAAGTGCTTTGCTTACAATGAATCAGAGAGGTCTGTTTTGATCTTGCCCTTTGTCCTCACTTAAACAATTGGCTTAAAGGTCGTTATAATTATGATCATAGATGTTTTTAGGTGTTCCCTCTTCTATGACTGTAATTATCAGTAAATCTTGTATGTTTTCTAAGTCCTTTAGAATAAAATCTTTGAGGAAATAGGGTGTTCCCCGAATCTTAGATTTCATTTTGAAAGTTGTCTTTAAGTCATTATTTTCTTAAATAATATTTGTAGAATTTATGGTTAGCCCTATCTATCAAATATCTCTTTATTGTTTAAATTATGCTTTCAAATTCCCTTTGTTGAGAATTCAATTTCTCTTTCCAAACCATTAATGTTCATCCCATTCCAAATACAAAAGAATCCTGTGACCAAGTTATATTTTCCCTTTGATATCCCATATCCTTTGATGAGTTTTTTATGACCTTTTCTTGACTCCATTGCCCAATGAAATAGATGTTTCTCCATTCCGTGTATTTTTCCTAGACCTTTCATGTTCTGCTGTATCAATTCAATCCAACCAAACAAACACCTGCACTTAACAACTAGTCTAAAATAAATACTCTAAGCACACAAGATAAACCTTTGCAAACAAATATTCGAGAGATCCCTCTCTGAGAACAGGAGGACTAGATCCTGGGACTCGAAATATTGGTTCTGATGTTGCCTTGTCTTTTGATTTTCCAAAATATCAAAACACTAGACACCAACATAATGGCAATCACGGTGGGACCCTCTGAGTCAGTGACAATCTAAGTACCCCTCAGGACTCCAGAAATCCCTTATTTTCAAGAATATCTAGTGACCCTGAGTGAAATATTTAAAATTAAACTCTCACTGTCTAGTATCACATAAGTAACCTTCTTCAAGCACTACCAAGCATAATGGTAATCATGATAGGACCTTTGAATCAATGAAAAACTAAGTAACCGTTAGGATTCTCATAAAGCCTTGTCAAACCTTGAAGATTTCAGTTACCAAGCCATAAGAGTAAACTCTGTACGTTTTGACACCCTAGCTAAGTGTTGAATCAGACTTAGAACACTCTCTTAAACTATAAGACCAAAATAACTCAGAAAAACCCAAAAAAAATTTCAGTTTGGCTTCATAATAAACTTGGTGGTGGACCATAAAACCTTTTACCTCCAAAAGAGCTAAAAATTCCCACCTGGCGACTCCACAATCCTAAAAACAGACCTTAAGACTCCACTAGGAGGACCCCAAATCTTAATAGCATGTTACAAAATCAACTAGAAGGATTTGAGATTAAAATTTTCTTTCTTCTGAAAAGATCAGTTGGCCCTTTAAAGATTTTCATATTTTGTTAAACTTTTCTTTTAACTAGGTCTGAACAACATAGCATAGTGGCTCCTAGAAAGATTCATACTAGAGCCCACCCTGACCCAAACCCACCGGGAATTGTTGACAACCCTGAAAGTATCCTTAGGAAGTCTCCTAAGATAAAATTATCAACTGTTTTCAGATCACCCTTGAGAGCTAATTCAATTCCTGAAAATATTTCAGCTCTACAACAATCTCAAGTTGACTTAGTAAATCCTTTTAGAACTAGGTCTCTTGGTGATTTAGATCAGTTAGATTCTGAGTCTTCACTATCATCTCCTGAAACAAGTGAACCTCTTGGTAGCAGAGAAACAACACCTCCTGGCTTACATTTCCTTCAAAACTTGTGTGTCTCTCATCCAAGATCAGCTCAGCTGTCTATTCCTGGTCCATCCACTTTTGCTCACCCTTCATCCACTATTCAAACCACTACACCTCAACCCACTGTTCCTGTTATAAATCTTCTCCTTGTAAATCAACCCCCACCACCTATCATGGTAGCATGGTATGCTCCCCTAGTCCTTCCTGTACTATTAGTTAATCTTCCACAGAACTATCAGTCCAAAATTCCATTATATGATGCTAACAATTCTATAACTGCATCACAACATGTAGATAAAATGAATGACTACTTTGACAGAAATGAAATTGATGATGATTCTGTCAAGCTTAGGTTATTTGCTCAGAGCCTAGGGGGAGAAGTAAGAAAATGGTTTAAATTTTTAGCCCCCCATAGTATTAATGATCTCCAAGGCTTCCATCAAACGTTCTTAAACAAATGGGAAGTAAATAAAAACCCTCTCCAAGTCCTTTCTGACTACAAAAACCTCCATAGAAACAATGGGGAAAGTGTGCAAGCTTACTGCAGTAGATTCAATAGTGTGTATAATGCACTTTCCCCATAACTAAAACCTCCACAGGGCTCAGCTTTAAATAAAATTCCTGAAGGGTTTGACTCTGACATGACCTATCAGCTGAGAGAAAGAGATTTTTCAACTCTGGAAGATATGCAAAAGGGTGCTCTTTCTGTGGAAGTCAACTTAATGTAGAAAAGAGAAAGAATGAAAACTGAGAAGAGAGTATCTTTTAGAGAAGAGTCCACTCCTTCTACTTCAAGCTCAAAAATGGAGAGGATGTTGGAAGAAATGATGAAAGAGATGAGCATAATTAAGAAAGCACAAGCAAATCAAAATCAAACTGCTCCTCAAAATAGAAATCAGAATTATAGAAGAGAAAACAATCAAGACAAACAAAACGAGAATGACCAACAGATTAGACCTCCCTTCCAACAAAACTATGTAGATATTTATGAGGAAGATAGGGAGTTGGAAAGGTTGGAAGAAGCTCATGTAAAATTGATTGGATCAGACAATGGAGATGAGGTTTTCCTCACTAAGGAAGAACAAGGATTCTTCTCTGATGACCAAAATAAAAACACCTATGAAGACTCTAATGACTATAGATTGGGTTTTGAAAATGTAATTATGGAAGTGCATAAACAATACGATCTTAGGAGCAAAGGGAATGCAAATAACTTAAAGGACAAAAGAACTAACACCGCTGTCAATAAAAACACAGAAGCTCAGCCCAAAAAGACAGCGGAGAAAACCAACATTTTGGCCAAAAAACCGGACTTAAATAAAGATAAAAATATTCAGCCAAATGTTGAAAAAAGTACCCCTAGCACTTCAGCTAGTGGTCTTAACAAAATTGTCCCAATTACCAGTCCAAATAAGGTTCAGCAAATCAAAATAGATGAAAAGAATTCAATTGAAAAAGCAGATGTAAATATCAACAAGTCAATTACTCCTTTCAGCCTTGAGGGAGAGATTGCTAAGATAAAAATTACCATTCCCCTGGCTGAACAGTAACCCAAGAGGTGTAAAAAAACCAAGTTTTGAAAGCTTTGAACTTAGGAAGTGATGCTGACACTTTGAACCTAAAAGATGATAAACCTGAGTTGTTATTCGGTCCTAAAGTTGAAGGAGAATATCAAGAAGGGGTTTTTCCTCCCTTAAATGTTAGCTTGAACATACATGAGAAAATTTTACACAATGCCATGTTAGACTTAGGAGCTTCACACAATCTAATACCCAAGGTGGTAATGGAGAGCTTAGGCTTAGAGATTACTAAACCATACAAAGATTTGTATTCTTTTGAGTCAAGCCGAGTCAAATGTTTGGGTTTAATCAAAGATTTATGTGTTAATCTAGCTCAGATCCCTACTAAAAATCTAGTTATGGATATAGTTGTAGCTGACATTCCCCCTAAGTATGGCATGCTCTTATCAAGATCTTGGGGAGCCAAACTTTAGGGAAGCCTTCAAATGGATATGTCTTATGCCACCATCCCTGTTTTTAACAAAAACAGAAGACTATACAGGGAATCTCACATGAAGTACATGGTGAGAAACTTAGACAAACTGAACAACACTCCAATCTATTGTACTCGATCAAGTTTAGATTCCTTTATCTTATGTAACGAAGATGAATTTACTCAACAAGATAAAGAGAACATAGACCCCATTGATTCACCAGAAAAATCGAATCTTCTCTCAAATCAACTTCAAAACATCGACAATCAATAGCAACAAGAAAACGAAAATGAGTCAAACATAATTTGGACAATAAACTTTGATAGATCCTGTAATAAAGCAAGCGCAGGTGCAGGCGTATGGATCCAGAATATGAATCAGAGTTTTTCATATAAATTGGATTTCTCGTGCACTAACAATATTGCTGAGTACGAAGCACTTCTCCTAGGTTTACAATTACAGGCCCAAAAGGTAACAATCTTAGGGGATTCTGAACTTATCATAAAACAAATAAAAGGAGAATAATCAGCTAGAAATCCTAGGCTTAGGGAATATCGGAACGCTGCTCTCGATTTATTGAAAACCTTTGAAAAATACGAACTTGTTTTCATTCCTAGAGCATTTAATCATTTAGCAACTGAACTCGCGTTTAATGCCAGTAACTGTCAAATACCTAAGATAAATGAACAACTTAACATAAAGGTAAAACATAGGCCTGCAGTGCCTGATAACGTAAATCACTGGCAAGTGTTTGATTCTTACCAACACATAGACGATTTCTTGAAGTCACAAAACGATTTCACCATACCAACACCATAATCTAGCCATAATCAAAACTGTCCATATATTGAAGAAATCCCAGAAGCTAAAATAACACACTCTGCTGATATAAGTCATTATGAGAATACGTTTGAAGCAGAGTCAATTGACAACATGGACCAAAGAGACCTGGAAGTTTTAGAATGTAAGAACGGTTCAATTCTAGAGGTCTCTCACCTTTGGAACACCTTTTCGACTTTAATGATGTATCCAAAGAACCAAAAATGGAGCATGTAGAAACAAACGTAGAAGAACACAACATAGGCTACCCAATGGAACCCAAGATGATTAAATTGTCTAGCACTCTTCCAAATCACATAAAATCTCGATACATTGATCTGTTTAAAGATTTTAAAGATGTTTTTTCCTAGGCATACACAGATCTGAAGTCTTACGATACCAACATCATTCAGCACAAGATTCCCTTGAAGGAAGATCAAAAGCCCTTCAAACAAAAACTGAGGAGAATAAACTCACTTTTATTTCCTTTAGTTAGAGCTGAAATTGAAAAGATGCATGATGCTAGCATTATAGTACCTGTTAGATTTTCAGAATGGGTATCAAACTTAGTTTTTGTTAAGAAAAAGACAGGAGAGATCAGACTTTGTATCGACTTCAGAAACTTAAACAGAGCATCCTTGAAAGACAACTACCCATTGCCCAAGATGGATCATATACTTCAGAGGGTAGTTGGGTCAAAAAGGATATCACTCTTAGATGGGTTATCGGGTTACAACCAGGTGTTAGTGCTCCCAAGTGATCAAATAAAAAATGCTTTTACCACACCTTGGGGCACCTTTATGTATGTCAAAATTCCTTTCGGGTTAATGAATGCAGGGGCCACCTTCCAAAGGGCCATGGAAATAGCCTTCTATAAAGATATTGGCTATTTCATAATTATTTACCTTGATGACATAGCTGTCTTTTCAAAAACTGATGAAGAACATTTGACTCACTTACGAAATTTTTTTGAGAAATGTAGGAAATTTGGCTTGTCATTGAATCCCAAGAAGACACTCTTCGGTCTCCAAGAAGGAAAGCTTCTTGGTCACATAATTTCAGAAGAATGAATCAAAATAGACCCTACAAGGATAGATGGCATATTTCAAATTAGCCATCCAAGAAGCCTCAAAGAATTACAATCGTTCATTGGAAAGATTAATTTTTTGAGAAGGTTTATCCCCAACCTTGCTGATATGTTAAAAAACATTACAAACATGCTTAGGAAAGATGTGGGTGTGAAATGGAATTTACCAGCTAAACAATCATTCGAACTGGTCAAACATGCTCTTACCCAAACATCGGTCCTGATTAGTCCAAATTTTACCAAAGACTTTTATATCTTTTCCTTTACATCTGAACATACAATAGCCGCAGTTTTACTTCAAAATAATGATTTGGGACAAGAAAAACCAATATCTTTCTTTAGTAGGGCCTTAAGAGATGCTCCTCTCAAATATAATATCATGGAGAAGCAAGCCTTAGCATTGGTGAAAGCATTGAAAGACTTTAGGGTCTATATTTTACACTCTCACATAATTGCTTTTGTTCCACATACTATTGTCAAGGACATTTTGAGTCAGGACCCTGATGGTAAAAGGGGAAAATGGATTGCAACTATTCTTGAATATGACTTAGAAATCAGGCCCACCAAACTAGTTAAAGGGAAAGGATTAGCAAAACTTATGGCTGAATCTAACTTCCAAGCACTAGACATGAATATGGTAGATGTGTTGGAAGAAATAGGAGAATATGATGCTCCTGTTATTGAAGAAAAATTTCTAAATTCTCCCTGGTATGCTGACATTATTTATGTGCTTTTATATTTAAATACCCCTCCTTCGTTGCCTAAAACTAAAGCTAGATTCTTGAAACAAAAGGCTTTGAGTTTTTGTATCTTAGATGGAGTATTATATTGGAAAAATGCTGTTGGAATTTTGTTTAAATGTTTACTTGAAGATGATGCAGGAAAGATCATGCATGAATTGCATGACGGAGAATGTGGAGGTCACCTCTACTGGAAGGCCACAGCCAACAAAATTCTTAGATCTGGTTACTATTGGCCTACCCTTTTCCCAGACACTCAAAAGCTGGTCATGTCTTGCCATAAGTGTCAAATATTTGATGGAAAAAGAAAAATCCTTCCCTTACCTTTACATCCTATCAGAGTTGAGGCACCTTTTCAACAATGGGGGCTGGACTTCATTGGGGAAATTCATCCATCCTCTTCAACTCATCATAAGTGGATCCTCACAGCCACTGACTTCTTTACAAAATGGATAGAAGTTATACCCTCCAGAAATTCTAATGACTCTGTCATTATCAAATTCCTTGAAACAAATATCCTATCCAGATTTGGTTGTCCCAGAAAAATCATAACAGACAATGCTGCTGCTTTCAAATCTAAGAAAATGGTTGATTTCTGTTACAAATACCACATAACCTTGGGCCATTCCATTGCTTACAATCCCCAAGGAAATGGATTAGCTGAATCCTCCAACAAGAGTCTCCTCAATATAATAAAAAAACTGTTGGAGAAAAATCAGAAATCATGGCACAGTAAGCTGGTTCATGCCTTATGGGCTGATAGATTAACTACAAAGAAGTTAATAAATATGTTCCCCTATCTGTTAGTTTATATAATGGATGCGGTTTTTCCCACCTCATTAGGAGTTCCAGTCATGAAACTCCTTCAAGAAGTGTAGATTGAAGAAAATGATATGCAGAGAAGGATCAACCAAACAATCCATTTACAACAGACCAGAGAAGAAGTTTATGAGAGAACACAGTTAGTCCAAGAAAATATAAAGAAAATATTTGATAAGAGAACTAAGGAAAAAAATTTCCAAATCGGAAATGTTGTTCTTAAATGGGATTCAAGAAGAGAAGAGAAGGGAAAACATGGAAAGTTTAAAAACTTGTGGAAAGGGCCCTATATTATTCATGTTGAGAGGGGTCACAATGCATTTTTCTTGAGAGAATTGAATGGAGAAGATCTGTATGGAGGTTCGGTAAATGGCAGGATGCTCAAGCATTACTTCTGCCAAGAATCTCAAGTTTCAAAGCATTTTATTTTTCATTATAAATATCATAGTCTAACCATTGCATTCAAAGTTAGAAAAATAAAAAATACAAAAAACAAAGAAAGAAAGAAAAGAGGGCAGATTGTCAAAACAAGAAAGGTATGAGCCCCATACCAAAAAAGAGAAACAAATCTAAAAGTGTGCAAGCTTAAATGCCACTACTGAAAAACACACTTCTAGTTAGTCAAACTGCCTAATCTTGACTAAATTAGCCTTTAAATTTTCTGCTGATAGGATAGTGAATTCGATTGGCCAAAATGTTTAATCTTGGCTTATCATTAGATAGATTAGGATAGAAATGAAAGGTTTAAACATGTTCAAAATCTGAACCTAAGTTTCCAAAAGAGAGATGACTCAAATTTGTTTTGTTTTGTGAGTCAAAAGGATAAAAATCTAGTTCGAATTAGCTCAAAATCTGAACCAGATGGCAAAGAAGAAACAACTCAAATAAAGTCAAAACAGATTTGTAAAAAGATCTTAAGCCTTCATCATTTTGATTTACTTTTCTGCAAATAATAATCTATGTGCAACTTGTTTTTATGCCATAGATCAGCATCAAGTTAGACTGTTCAATCCTAACTTGTATGCTTTTTAATTTTTGTTGTAGAAATTAAAGAATGAAATCTGTTGGACAGTCCAATCCCAACAGATGGTAGATTAGATAGAGAATTTTATGGACTCAACTGTTTAATCTGAGTCCATGGAGAAATAAGAAGTAGAAATAGATTATATTTTTTGTTTTCAGAAAGAATAAAATGTTGTAAGAGAGTTTTCCAATCCAAGTGCACTCTAAGAAGAAAAAATGTTAGATCTATAGGATTGGGTAGGTAGAAAGCTTGTAGATAAAAGTACATTTGTTTTTTAACTTCTAATATGTTTTCAAGAACAATATTATCCTAGCAAAGGAAGAGCAGCCCAAATGGATCAGGCATAGGTCAGCCTCCCAGAGAATGCAAGTCTGAAGTTCTTGATGCCTTCAAGAAGGCATCATCCCCAAGTGGAGCCACTGTTAGTCACCTATAATATTTGTTATAAAAAAAGGTGACTAATAATTTTGAGCCTTCAAGGAACAAATTTCATTGCTTAAAAATTGTTGGCTCTTGAAGACTCTAGAAGGCCTCATGCCTCTATCCAAAATCTTCACTGTTGTTCCCATGTTTATACTCAGAATTTCTACTGATTTCATAAGAAGAAACTGCTGCAAAAACCATCATTTTTTTCCCTTCCCCTCTTCCAAACTGACCTTCATTTTCTCCCCTTTTTCTTCATAAAAATCCCTTTGTTTTCATGATTCCTTTTCTCCCCTTCATGAAAACCCCCTTCCATATGTTAAAAAATCATTTTTTAACTATTTTCGAACCCATCAAATTCCATTGAAAACTATGAAGAATTCATGAAAATACAAGTTTTTTTCTATGGACTTAAGCCCCTTGGGCTAAGTCCTAACCACTTCCCCCCACATGCCCATATGTTAAAACCAAACGCCAAATCCTTTCGGTGCTAATCACATCACACATTTTCAAAGTGCGCAAGTCTTATGCCATGGACGTAAAGTTCTGATTGCGATTGGATTTTTATATGTTTAAAGGCTCCCGATTATATTATTTCTAATATAAACCATAAAACCCGACCCAACGCTTAAATCAATGTACAAATCCATTTCCGATCTGTTTTTCTTATGTGAAAGTCTCAAAACCCATTTTTCCAAAGTTTAAACTGAAAAGCTATAAACCATGTGTCGAATATAAAATGGGTAGATTGAAAGACCGATCGCGCAATCACAATCGGGGGAAACATAAATGGGTTGATCAAAAAGACCGCATCAAAATTTTCCAATGCGATTAAGCCCCTGTATTATAATTCCGCCCCGCCACTTTTTGTTTTATATACTCTATGCCCAAGACCAAGAGTTATAGTCCCGGGCGCTTATCGCATCGGAAATATCCAAATGCGCAAGTCTTGCGCTGTGTTCAAAAGTTCCGATTGCGATTAGTTTTGTATTGAAATAGCTCCGATGCGATTTAAACTCTGTATTGAAAAAACCCCCGATCACATCATTATTTTATATATATCTCCGGTGGGCCGCCTCCGGTGCTTATCCTTTATATTTCTTCCCCAATCCGCTTTTTTCCTTTAAAAAATGAAAAAACCCATTTATCCAAAGTTTTTTATAAAAAACCAAAGTCACGTGGTTTAAATATAAAAATGGGTAGATTAAGAAAACCCGATCGCGCAATCGCGATCGGAGAAATCACAATGGGTAGATTGAAAGACCAGGCCAAATGACCCGATTGCGATTGGCCCCTTTCTTACACGCCCCAGGCATATTACATTCCATAAAGACCACAGGCCCCACAGTCGGGCGCCTATCATATATGTATATCCTAATCCATTTAAAAACCTTTGTTTCTATTAAAAACTTTGGGTTTCATATGTTATAAAGTTTGTCCACCGGTCCCCTCTAGAACTAATCCCCACCGTTGATCGAACGCTGATCAAACGGCCATCGCTCCGTCGCATTGGCGATTTCAATCGCATCGCCTTATCGCTGACCTCCGATTGCGACTCCCCCGATTCATTCTCCACTGTTGATCTCGTTTTTAGATCAACGACCACCGCTTGATCGCTTCAAGCCTTCCGATCGCGTAATCGCATCGGAGTTTTTCCATCGCACCCCTTTTCTCCTCCCACCGATTGCAAATCCCCCGATTAAATCTGGACCGTCCACGTGTCCTGATCCAACGGCTACGCTCCTATCCTACCTTCTAAAGCAGTTTAACCCATTTTGCAGGATTTCTTAACTATTTTCATGTTTTGCAGGTGTTTTTTACGATTTTCCATTATATAATGAAGAAGGGCCAAAGGTCGAGAAAGACGTTTCCCGTGCCTGTTTTACATTAAGGGAGATCGCCCACCAGGCTCTGTTACATTTTTTTATCAAAGCTTCATGGGAATTTATGCCTTTAAAGACCCTGTGTAGCTCTACACATTGACAAGACATTGTGTTTTAAACATTATTTAAAAGAGTATAAGTTTGAAGAACAGAACGCAACGAAGATGAAGATTGAAAAAATATTTAGGGAATTACGGTTAAAAATAATTATGAAAAACCTAATTCCTTGGATCCAAACACAGTCAAAGGAAATCATAAGTGTTTAAAACCAACAGAAAGGTTTCCTCCACCTGCATTTGAGGCGAATTGATTCCTCAGCTACTACAAGAGCCACCTGTTGCCTCAAACCATTCAAAACAGAGGCCGAAGTTATTGATTAAAGAAATATCTGCCTCCAGCGCTGCCAAGAAGTTAATTCTGCTACAGGAAGCTAATGCAACAAATATCTTCAGCACTACTCCACGTTATGTAGAACCTGGAAGTCAACAAAGCTCCCACCGAGTTTAACTATTAATTGTAAAACAGTTAATGCAGAACCACCTGTAAACTTCTTCATCGAGCCCCTCAAAAGGCCAAGAAGTCTTGAATCTGTATTAATTGCCTTAAGAGATCTTTCATCAGACCCGACCTTCTCATCCTTCTATAAATACTTCAGTAGAAGATGAGTAATTGTTGGTTATTGTTTGATCACAAGTTGTTAACACTTGAAACTCTTTGAAGTAAATACATAGTCCGTTGAAGTTGAAGAACAAATTGAAGTCTTGGAACCCCCGATGATGTTGTTGCATGCTTGTGATCGAGAAGGCTCTATCATTGGATCCATGAGCTTGGTCTGTTGGTGAAGTATTCGAACTATTTCACGTTTTCCCCTATTTTCATTATGTTCCATAATCTCTTACTATAGTAGGTTTGAAAGTTTTAGGCTAAGAAATGACTCTTGGAAGCACCTTATACCTTTTCCTCCTTCAACTGTTTTATGTTTTAAACTTGTTGAAGTATTTTAGAGGCTTTAATATTTCTCTTTAGTCTTCACATTTGTTTATTTCCTTAGTAGTTTGAACAGTTGGTTTCAGCATGATTTATGGTTCTCCCTGCTTGTCTGCTGCCACTTAAAAACTGTTATTGAAGTCTTCCTTTTAATTCTTTGCTTACGATGAATCGAGAGAGGTCTCGTTTTGATCTTTCCCATTGTCCTCACTTAAAAAGTTGGCTTAAAGGTCATTATAATTATGATCATAGATGTTTTTAGGTGTTCCCTCTTCTATGATCTGTAATTATCAAACAAATCTTTTATGTTTTCTAAGTCCTTTAGAATAAAATCTTTGAGGAAATAGGGTGTTCCCGAATCTTAGATTTCATTTTGAAAGTTGTCTTGAAGGTCATTATTTTATTAAAGAATATTTGTAGAATTTATGGTTAGCCCTGTCTATCAAAGATCTCTTTATTGTTTAATTTATGCTTTCAAATTCCCTTTGTTGAGAATTCAATTTCTCTTTCCAAACCATTAATGTTCATCCCATTCCAAAAACAAAAGAATCCTGTGGCCAAGTTAGATTTTCCCTTTGATATCCCATATCCTTTGATGAGTTTGTTATGACCTTTCTTGACTCCATTGCCCAATGAAACAAATGTTTCTCCATTCCGTGTATTTTTCCTAGACCTTTCATGTTCTGCTGTATCAATTCAATCCAACCAACCAAACAAACAAACACCTGCACTTAACAACTAGTCTAAAATCAATACTCTAAGCATACAAGATGAACCTTTGCAAGCAAATATTAGAGAGATCCCTCTCTGAGAACAGGAGGACTAGATCCTGGGACTCTAAAGATTGGTTCTGATGTTGCCTTGTATTTTGATTTGCCAAACTATCAAAACACGGGACACCAACATGGACCATTTAAAGTGTGCACGACACGTTTACAATGGAAAGCGCCGCGCAACAAGAGGCTGTCGGGTCACTGACGGGCCGTCGTGACCGGCGCCTACAGATGCGCCGCGCGCTGCGCCGTAATAGAAACCCTTTTCAAACACTCTTCTGAACACGCCGTGCAACTCTACAAGCGTGCCGCGCGGTCAAAAAACCTTTAAAAATTGGTGAACTCGCTCGAAACTTCCTCTTTGGTCCAGTGAACAGCTAAGAGAAGTTGTTTGTGCTTTGAAAGTGCAAAATGGATCTTGGAAATGGTCCTTATCTCCTTTTAAAAGCGAAAAATCTGAGCCCTTTTCACGTTTACTTGGTGGAGGTTTTGAAAACCTTTGAAAGGTCTTTAACGATTCTTTGCACCAATGTTTCGACAAAAAGTGGAGTTTGACCTTTGAAAAGGAAGAATAGTGAGGACTTTTGTTTAGATGAAAAAGGATTTGTTTAGGACTTTCAAATCTCCTCTACACTTTATCAAACAAGAAACTTTGCCAGTGCTGTCTTTTTAATGACATTTTCAACATGGAAAACCTGCTCAAAACATATCCATGACTGGTGAAGCATTTTTTTCCATTTGCAAGGAGATGACTTATCTCCTTAAACTTAGTTGACAACTTCTGCTTCTACTGCTTTAAAGGTGATAATGCTCACTGTGAGGCTGATCCAAACTGTTGGGTGTTTTTTTTTTTAAGCTCCTCTTCTAACTTTGACCCTCTTCATAAGGAAGATGCCTTTATTTGTAATAGTGGCATGCCTTATTTGCTTTGAAAACTTTTCAAAATCTGAAAAACATGCCATAAACCTTCTTTCATATTTATGAGCTTGTATGTTCAGTTGTACTGCCGTTTTGGGAGAATTAAACTCAAATTGCCTTCTGTCCACTATGATGAGTCATTTTGAAAGAAAATTCTTTATGAGTAGGAAGGACAGTACCCTTTGAAAATAAATCATCACTCTTAGGCCTGTGTCATGACTCATCTCTCAACCACTTATCAACTCTGTTTTTTTTTTTTATAAAGGAAAAGGGACTAAATGTTAAGCCTGTTTATCAAGGAGATGAGATTTTTATAGCTTTTTAATGAAAACACACCCCTTAGCAAAGCTTGTACACTTCTTGGCTCCAGACTGTCTTGAAAGCAAACTCTGATAGGAGATAAGCCATCCTTTTTGATAGTTATAGTACTCATGCTTTCCCTTTGTTTTTTACATGATTTCCCTGTTCAGAAGCTTTCAACTGTCTTCTGCTGCTCTTACCATTTGTCTCTTAATCAGTCCAAACCCTAGAATCAATCACTCCACTTGCCCTCTGCTTATAGATGAAGGGGCCTATTTTGACAAATGCTTGGTTTCTTTTCAACTTCTGTCTCAGTCAAAAGAAAGATGGTTGATTAGCCTACTGATAGTGGTTTCCCTTTTATATGTTGGCAGAAGTTAGTCAGAGGCTAAGACTGTTGGATTCCTTTTCTGGCCATCTGTTTAACAATCTTTCCTAATTGCTGATCAACTCATTAGCTTCTCCTTGTAACTCAATCACAATGGAGCTTATGCAAATCATTTTTAAAACCCACTGCTTTGCCTTTGCCTTTGATCATCATTTTCATGCAGAGACCCTGAGTTATTGCCTCACTGTTCATCAAAAAATTTGTCTTACAGTCAGTGCAACTCTTAAAATCAAACTTTGTCCATTTTCCCTCTGCTTATAGATGAAGGAGGTTTTTCAGTCATGCCATCTCACCAGCCTTTAACAGTGTTATTTTTCCTTTCACTATCTTTTCATGCTTTGATTGTGATCGCAGGAGCTTAATGAAACAACTCTATGCTCTGTATCTTCATCCCAGGCTCAAAATCACATTAAGAAGTAGTTGTCTTCTCATGTGGAGCCAAATATTGTCTTCTGGGATGCTGGTATACCTCTGTCCTTGAAAGATCCATTAAAACACTGTAAAAACACCTAAAATCAATTTGACCTATGGTACATGTATTGCTGAGACATGAGGGTGTATTAGTGGCGCGACCTAGGGCTGTAACCAACTTTATTTGCAGAATGGGAAGGTCTGTTATGATTTTTCTATATCAAGTAGAGTTTCTTTGGCTTTAGAGTGGTTTGCCAAGGGAGAAATGCCTAAAGTGCCACTACCTAACTTAGGGGAGACTTTTTGGATAGATTTGGATTGTTTCTTTAGAGCTGATGGGAAAACTAGTATGGCTGAGGCTAGATAGGATTTGATAATTAGGTTTCATATCGTCATGGGCGAACTGAAAGGTAAGAGGGTAAAAAATTTTATGGGTGTTTTCCAGCCGGCAAATTTGACAATTTTTTAGATCAGCTGCTAGAAAACTTGGCTGTTACAACTAGTCATCACCAACAAGTGAAAAATACTGACGACTAACAAGATGTTTGGGGGTCCTGTCAATGGCAGGATGCTCAAACACTACTATTGCTGATTTCCAATTTCCAGTTTCCATTTCCATTGTAAATACCATTGCTGTGTTATGTTTTCAAGAAAAGAGAAAATGTTTCAAAAAAGAGAGAAGAGAGGTTCAGGCATGCTCTAACATGATCAAAACTTGAGCCAAAGGAAGTAAAGACAGCTGGTCCTAACATGCCCAAAACCTGGACCAGCAAAAAAGAAAGAAGAATCAGCTCTAACAAGCCCAAGACCAGAGCTGAAATGAAGAAGAGAAAGTGACTCTAACAAGCTCAAAACTTGAGTCACAAAGCAAGGAAGGATGCTTCAAAGTTTTAGTTTTCAAGCCTTCAAGATTTTGTTTTCAGTTTTCTGCAAATTTCTGTCCATGTGAAATTGTCTTTATGCCTTGGATCCACAGCAAACTAGACTGTCTAATCCTAGTTTGACTATTTTTAAATTTCTGTTGTAGAATGTAGAGAAGAAATCTGCTGGACAGTTTAATCCCAGCAGATATTAGATTAGGTAGAGAATGTTGAGATTGCAACAAGATTATGAGCTTAGTGGAAAGAAGTCACCTTCACTAAGTGGGCCCGCAAGCTATTTTTGGTGCAAAGTCTATTTTTAGACATATGGATCATGTTCTATGAGTTGCAGGATGCTATTTGTGGATGGTTGGTCAACTCGAAAAAAAATAGATGGACTTGTATTTTTAGACATACTGGGCGGAATCTATTTTTAGATTGCCAGTCTAAAAATAGATATGTCAAATATTATTAGCTCATATGTCTTGGACCTCTGACGTTAAACTAGGCGAGACGACAACACTGATTAAATTACTGATGATGTTGTTCTGGTGGCAATGAGAGACGCTATTCCTAAGGGTTATGTGGAGCTATTGCATGGATACCTCAGTTAGAACTCATGTGACAGAGTTTGGTGGAGTTGATTGAGGAAGTTAATGGAGTTGTGTTCGGTTTAACTAATCTAAACATAGTTGAGCTATTTGTATCTAGTTTAACTGATTGATACAATTAGTGAGAGTGGTGTGAATTAATTATTAATTAATTCACTAACTATAAACTCATTAATCAAATAAAGAATACATCAGTTAACTTCAGTGCATGGACAGTTTCAGTGGAGACCAGTGTAGAAATAGGTGAAAGAGCAGGTTAACTATCAGTTGTGACTATACAGTTGCTATTTGCAACACACAGATAGGTGGAGAAGCCCATGAGGATTGCGCAGTACAAGCCAGGTGGTTTATCTATTTAATGAAGCCATCCCATAGCATTGATAACGCAATAGAGGCTGGCTATCACGTGGCAAAATATTGGAGCATGTGTTTTGCTAGATCTAGCTTGATAGTGTGTAGCAATTGAGGTGGTGCTGAGAGCTTGTGAGGAGCTTTGTACAATGATTGTTACATGATCTCCATGACATATAATATACAGATAGTTGGGGTTTTCATCTTTAAGCTTTCCCATTAAATATTGTGTTCATATGTGTGATTGTTTGTGGTTTTAATGTGTGCATGCAATTGATTTTATTTCCGCAATTAATGATCAATGGTAGAAGAGATTCGGTATTATGCATGAAGCTAAAATAGTGTGTGATCAAGAGAATCTTGGTGAATAATATATCAGTTATTCAAATTTCTACATGGTATCAAAGCGATATTGATCATTGGGACAATTGCAAAACATTGAAGCGGTTGAGTTTTGTGCTGGTGGAATTCGAATTTGCAGCAATGTTTTCTTGGTGTCGAAGTTGAGATGTATTTCAATGGATTGTGATTGGAGTATGCCCTTGAGGGCAGCTTGAATTATATTGCATGGAAGGACAGGATGGAGGCGGTGCTGGATGAAAATGGGTTGAAGGAGTTCATAGATGCATAAGTTCCAAAGCCTACTTCTAGTGATGCTGCCATACTTGACGCATGGCAAAAGAAGACAACAAAGTGTCGAAGGATTCTGTTGGAAGGTGTGAAGGATCACATAGTATCTAGCCTTCATGGTAAGGCTTCTCCATTCTTGATGTGGAAATATTGGACAGATTTATTCCAAAGAAAGAGCGACCAGAGGAAGTTGGCGCTCAAGGATAAACTTGAGAACATAAAGATGGAGAAAGGCGACAGTATGCTCAAGTACCTCACGAAGTTCATACAATGTAGGGATGAGCTGGGAAGTGTGGGGGTTACTGTTGATGACGAGGACTTGGTGAGCTTGTCTCTCCTTGGGCTTCCAAAGAGTTAGCATTCCTATCAGGACTCTGTCAATGGTCGTGAGAAATTTCCAGGATGGGAGCGACATTGGTTGGATCTTGTGCAAGATGAGATAAGGTGGAGTACCAGGGACGGATCTTCATCAAAAACTCTGATGAAGAGAATTACACTTTGGCTGCCAAAGCAAAGAAAGGGAAGAGCAAGAAAGCTTCTCATTCCGGTGCGAAAGGCAAGAAGCAGGACATGTCCAAGGTGAAGTGCTTTCACTGTCACCAACACGGACATTATGCCACTAGATGTCCACATAAGAAGAAAAATAAGCAGGCTACTGGATCTGTAGCTGGAGAGGCCTTAGCCTCACAGTTTGAGCTGTATTTTTCATTGATCGCATGCTTGGTCTCAAGTATGACGGGATCAGTGTGGTTTCTTGACAGTGGTG